>JAANSM010002121.1:0-16000 GCA_036850725.1 Orchesella villosa
GCAGAATGAGAAGAAAATAACAGCTTTCTGCTTTTGTGATCCCACCAGTTTAAGTAGCAGGTTGTTGCTAGCGTGTAGCTTTCTCCTGCTAGAATCTAGCTTTTTGCTGCTTCATACTTACACTTCAGTGTGAATGCACATTTTTTTGATGGGATCACGCAGGAACTTTTTTCAAAAAAACCTGCTAGCTTGTTCAAGTCACAAGCTTCAGGTCTCAAGCTTCTCAGTATGATTTCGCCTTTATATATGTACTAGCCTGCTGAGTGTAAGTATGCATGGCACTATAATAATACACATTACGTTTTACTACTCTTTGAGCAGCACACACAGAGAGACATACAAAAACTGGCTTTTTAGTAACATGATGGTCTTGAGGCGTTGCGTAGTTGATAGTTGTATTATATTAGTTTGAGCTTCTAGGCAGATCTCATGTATTTTTTTACTATGTTTATGTCATATAGGGAAAAGATCCTTGTCATAAAAATTTTTACTGCATGACTGGTTTCCTCCTTTCATCGCTTATCGTCAATACCACTGACATAACTGTGAATGTGCAATGTTGACTTGTGTGTTATATATCTCTATATATTTGATGAACTTTTGTGGCAATGAAGGAAATGAGAAATCTCTGAGAAAGCACGGAAATGAGCCATGCAACTGCCTATTTCTTTAGGTTGTGTCGTTTACCGTTTACTACTACATGAAATGAGTAAAGACCAAAAGAAGGGAAAAGTCTGGTAAATAGTAGGTGTACGTGCGATGCAAACTTTAAGTTGTACTCATGCACAAAAGCACACTCACACACGATATGGTATGGTATTACATTAGGAATTCTGTGAAAGAAAGCAGAATGGCTAGAGAAGGTCTTTGTGAAACCATTGAGAAAAGGATATTACGCTAGCGTGACTTCGTTTAAAGCTGATACGAAATTAAACTTGTTAATTCGACTCCATTCCTCTGAGTTATTTGTGTTTCTCACTGTTTTTATGTCTTGGAAAGGTGGAATCCTTAATTGATTGGATGGGGAGAAATTTATACTGAGCTGAACACAAGCTGCTCTCAACGACATAACAAAAAGTGAAGGGGAAAAAGTTGGCTTTTCATGGAAACGATGCTTTATGGGAATTCGTGTTTACATTAAGATACATTCAAGATACGAATAACAATCATTGTGCAAGGCTAAACTTTCTCTCTAGATCACAATGATGGTGCTCACTGGTGGCCAATCCATCTTGAAACTTGGTGTGCTCATACATTTCCTGAGACAGGAGCTTTCAAGCGTGTACAAAAATGAGAGAAATTATTGTTTCATTTGCATTGATTTTTCTACTCTCCAATGTTCTATTAAGCTTGTCTTTCACATTTGCTCCACCCGGGTTTAACTTTACCGAGCCGTCTGATTTCAACTTTAACGCAAAGTCGAATCTGAAAGGTTGATTCAGAAAAATATATTTTGGTTTCTCATTTTATCCAATTGCAATATTGAATATAGCAGATAATAAATATTATGCTTGTTTTCTTATGATAGTACAAGTCAAGAATCTTGTTGAATGTATTTTACCTACAAATCCTACTCCACCACTTCCAATCAGTCAAACACTGAATAAGAGCACAGAAGGGTCTCCCGATGGAAAACCGAGATTTATCTTTAAATATAATGGGACGAGGATCTACAATGAGTCTTGTCTGGGGGATGCAGTCAAGAAAGATCTAATCCGAAAACTGTATGATGCGTCATGCATGGAGTACGAGATGAAAATCAAGTACCTTGGGTCTTTCTCATGCGATGCGAGCCAACATTTGGAGTGTAGAAAAGTGGGATTTGAGCCGAACCGTCCATTTGCAGAGCAATCTACTCCGATAATGAAATGCTTATGTCCAGACTATAGAAGAGCTGAAACTTTTATCAATAAAAGTGCCGGCTATTATGACTATAATCGTACTATATGCGTGTTGAAATTGGGCCAAATATGTAAAGTGGATCCTAAAGGACATGATAAAAGGCTTGTGTGGAATGACTTTGACTTTGATGAGGATGGTGATGGCACTCGGGAAGGCATTGGTAAATTTTCTGTAACAGAGAAATTGAAAATCATGGCCTTTTATGTATTTTCGCATATTATAGAGGATATTTTCAGTATTCTGTCCATTTTTTCAACTTTATATACTCAATTTAACTCAATTATCTTGGGACTGTAGATGTGGTGGACTTGCGACCAATTCCAGAGGTTCAGGCTTGTGTGGAAAATGCGTTTTGTTTTACAAAACGATAGTAAGGGATTGCCAATTCCAGAATCAAGCAGAAACAAATGTGTTTGCGAAGCAGGCTATTTTCCTGGTGGAAATGGAGAATGTGTTTTTGGCAGAGAGGAGCCCAATCCTTGGATATTACTCCTGGCTTTTTTCATCTTTATTATTGCCTTAATAGCGATAATAGGGGACGCATTTACGTACTAAACGTAGAGTATTCTTTGTATGACACATTATATATACTGTACGTATTCACCACTTATATAACCCTAAATGAATTCACTTAACTTGTTAACTTTAACCAGTGTGACATCTCATAAGCACGTTTCTGCGTTTTTATATCCCCAACGGGTTCAATTTGTAAATAATTAGAAGAATTTAAACAATCATTATGAAAATCCATTGAGAATTAGAATCATGGTAAAAGTATGAAAATAAAATTAATTACTAGCAAAATGAAAAGGCCATCGTTTTGTTTGTTTCTGTGATGCGGATGACGGTGGGCGAATTAGGGCAGTTTGAGTTTGTCCTGTGAAAGACTCCATTTCATCTCCAGACTCTGGATCATCACCAGCATCTTGATTATCCAGAAGTTCTGCATGATGATTACTTTTTTTGTCTAAGCCTGGTAGCCGCAGCTTTTGAAATCCAAATTTACTTGAAGCTGGCGCAGTTGGAGAGCACGGTTTATTTAGCCGTTCAGATCCACTCTTTGATCCAGAAGCTGCTGCTGCTGTTTTCAACAAGGTTGTAACTGGGTACAGAAAACATAAAAAGATGCTCACATTATATTGCATTGCAATATACTAAAAAACTCGTATAGAAGTATATTACTTCCATGTTTCCTTGATTATTCTCTTGTTACGTAAAGTAGGAGACGGATACTGATTTGATAGTATCAGTATAACTACTATATTCACGAACTTACGCAATACCTTGAGCGCTTTGAAGCTTTGGTAGATTTCCTTGTGCATTTTTCAATAATCTTCCAACCGCATGCGAAACTTTAGTCTTGCTCCCACTGTATTCCGAAAACGACATCGTATTAGCGTTGAACACACTATTATACTAAAACCCACTATAATAGAAACTAGGATTAATTAGAAAGGAATCAAAAATAGATTTTAAAATGCTGGAAAACTTGAAACTAGAAAAGTTTCTCCTTTCATTAGTTAGCAAGCTACGTGAGACATCATTTGAGAACCTCTGTCTTGTCAATCATGAGAACTAGCGAGAACTGCTCTCAATAAGAGTCAAAACAAGCATCTCATTCTTTCCTATTCATTCTGTTCCATATAAATTATCGTTTGCACAATCATGAGTGAACTTCTCATAATCCTAACTGCACAAATACTGTTTAAATAAGGCCCAATAAAGAATATATATGTGGTTTGGTTTAATGTTAATTTCCTAAAGTTCACATAGAATGATGATTGGATGCTACTGCATGTAATTTTTCTCCATGGTCGTGAGTTGCATGAAATCAGATTTTTATGCATACGCCACGATTCATTTGCTGTTGTAGAAGATAAATTCAACTCATTAAAATTATTTTACTTCACTGTGCAGCCACGAACACGGAGAACAATGATACTTGTAAAACACACGTCATTTCATCACTTTAGAGGAGAATTATGACGGATGCTGCCACACAATCATGAGGAATAACAAATGAAACACAAACACAACGAGCTACTCTACGAGTGTCGTTAAAAAGCTGGATGTAGTAACACGCGTAAACTATGATGAGCTTTATGTACCGCACATGAAGAAGACATAGAATAAAAGCTTTCTACATAAAAGTTATGCGCTAGATGCCATATCCGTGGTATTTGAAGCACAAAATTGTCTATATACTCGCACTTTACAACACTTACGACTTACCCCAGCACACTCGTCATTGTGTGTAGTTGTCCTGCAATTTATGTATTGTTGCTTGCTTGCAGGACAAAGTAAATGAGACCGAGTTTAGGAAAGTAAACTATTTCAATGTCACATCAAGACAGTCTGAGGGGAACTATTTTACACAAACGCATGCAGCGCATCATAATGAAGCACTTATACAGGTACTTTACAGAAAAGGAAAGAATATGAATGGTAGTAGTACATAGATCTTTACACATTGAATGTGCATTTATTATCAACTTGATTTAACACATTTCAACAAGCAATAAATGTCAATATAATAATGCATGCATGTATTTAATGTACGCATTATATGTATTGCCGAGGAATGAACAGATGGTGGAAATGACAAGTAAGTACTATTTTTAAATACATCTACAATCTACTCACGTTATTGCGTTCAAATTCAAGTTCGTTGTCAATCAATGATTTGACATAATATTAGTTTGCAGTCTATCTGTACAAAAGCTACTTTGAACGCAACGCACACATATGGAGCATAACGACATAACTCAAACACTTGTGACTTGGGTAAACTAGGGTAAACAAGTTGAAGGACGAATTATAATTGCATCGAAAAATGTAAATAATGTATTTGTCTTTCATCATTGGATTTTGGAAAAGTGCATATAAAACTGGTGCTAACATGACAAGGTTTGAGAAGGTAGTACACTTTAAATCTCAGGTGCTAATTAAACTAGTTTTCCACAATAGGGATGGGTATTGGATATAACTATTTTTTTAGAATTCGTTACTGTAATTCTACTGGTATAGCAGGAACATCAATTGTCATTCAATGGAAATCATCTTTAAAATTAACATAAACTTAAATGAACGGTTGATTACTAGCCGTACTCTTATGTGACTAGCATGGATTTTAACAACATAGCATACTATGTAAATAACATCTCTCCAATTCAGCACCAGTCCCTTCAACAGCTGCGAAAGTATGTATGTATCAATGTGTCGTACGTAACCACAATCATTTCTGTTTTTAAGAAGAAAAATGGAAGGAATTATTAATCCGACAATGGCTGACATTAAAGCATGACTCTGATGCTTCATCCAGAGATCTATTTATCACTCGTATTCGTAGTAATTGTAAATTATGTGCACTAACATGTACTACTATTAACCTGCAACGATATTACAAATCCTGAACAAGGTGGAATGCTAGCAGTGCGTTTCAGAATTGTTAAATTGTAATTTCAAACTCTCATTGTGCGTATATATATAACTAATAAATTAGTCATTGATCTTTCTTGGAATCAGAAAACGCGTTTACTGTGCATTCAGGAATTTCTTCTGACTGTTCCACCTCCTGATCGGACTCAAGGTTGTCATTACATGCGGAATTTGCAACCTCAAGGGCACATCTTCGTGGAAACCATCCTTTCGGTCGCTCTTCCTTTGGGATTTCATTTGGAGTCATCAATACACTTCCCTCAAACTTCTCTCCATAAAGCCAATATCTATAAAAGTAAATTATTGCTTTTATGAACTTTGATCGCAAAAACGCGAAATTGCTTAAAAGAATTAAATCGGCTTACTTTTTCCAGCGTGTTACTAATACACGATCGCCCTTCTGTAAAGGAATTCTTGATTCATCTGAGCAGGGAGGATGGTAAAATGTTCCAAATCCTTTAGTGACAGGAAACCAAGATCCGCTGAATTTCTCGATAATTTCATATTCTCTCATCCTTCTTCGCTTATCACTCTTCTGTGCTAACTGCTCCACCTGTATAAAGACATAATAAAGATAAGTTTAATAAAATAGTTTCAGGCAAACCCATGTATTCAACTGCGTCCGACATGTCACATGTTGACACTTACAGTAAGGCTATATTGATCGCAACCTTCAGCCACAGGCCAATTGACACCATCACCAATCGGAAGACACGCAAGGTTAACGACAAAGTTGAAATTGTTTTTCCAACCTAGGTCATATGGATTTTTAAAGTCTCCAAGTTGTGGATTATGTCTACGTCTGAGATGAGCTTTTTCCAGAATCCATTCTTCAATGGTCGTCTCATTTCTCAGTATAACCTTCATCTATGATTCGCACAAATATTTTTAAGCATTAGCATTTCTTATAAGTCTAGATAGGATATTTTACGTTACGTGTAAACTATTTCATGTAGCATATTTCATATATGCGGATGTAACATGTTTGAAGGTCTATTACCTGGTAATACAATAAAAATCCTACTCCAAGAACAACCCCTACAGCACAGCCACAACTGAATAAACACCATATAAATCCATATAATCCTAGATAAACAACTGGGATGCCGTCGAATCCGTGAAACATGTAGTACCCCTGTCAATGACAATCATTCAAGCGTGAGTTAAATTCGATAAGATAAAATCATAGTTGTATAACAGGAACAGGAAATTGATGACTTACTCGGTACAGAGCTCGGTAAAGTGAACATGCTAATATTACAGTTGCTTGAGAGCAGCCCATAATTGCTGATACAAGGAAGAAAACAAAATGGGAATGATTTTCATGGCCAACGCATGAATTTATCCAGGGACAGTGATGATCAAGTTTCATAACGCATCTTCCACCTATAATTTATCATTAATTGGTTTACATTTTGCAACAAAAGACGAATAAACTTGATAAATAAGAAAGTACTCATCGGGCTCAGAATCCTTACACTTTCGACAATGATGGGCTCTGGGAGCTTTATATCCTTTGCAGACAACACAATACTGCAACTTTGACTTAGCACTTTCGTCTTTCTGAATTCAAAAGTAAAATAGCTTTGCTTATCCAAGTTCAAAATTAAAATAATAAATTAATTAGCGGAACGTTCAGCGTTATTGGCAACTTACCGGTTCCCAGCCCAAAGGCAAATAGCCAGGTCCGTGAGAAATAGCAGAAAAGAAATTAAACATGACTAGTCCACTCGCTACCAAAAAGGATGTTAGAGACAACAATCCACATATACTTTCGTTTGGCGGCCACCACATCAGCGAGCAATAAATTACCTACGAAATTATTATTTTTACAAGTACATTAAATTACAAATAAAATCATGAGATCGGCAGGAGTAAGCTATAAACTTGATGTCGAAAGCACACATAGAACTTACCGATAGGGTAATTGTCTTAATAAGAACTAGAATGAAAAACAAACATTGAACGTGCATTAGAACATACAACATAATTAAGTATTTGAAATTCATAGTCCAACTACGACTGACGACATATGCAGACGGACTGGTGTCCACATGAGATATTTATTGATATTAATTGCTTTAAACGGGAAAATCACGACTGAAGACATACCTATCGTAGAAATCGGCCCCACATGAAACAGAGCCCGAATGAAATCTAAGTAACTCTTCATTTTGAAACTCCTTCTTAATAGAAAGCACTTCTTTTCATTTATGTTAAACCAACGTTTTAAATTAAAACAAGTCACAAGGACAAAGGTGAAAGGAGAGAAGTTAGAGGTAGTCCGTGTTCGATACAGACTACAGACAGATGACAGATTATCTTCAGTTGACAATCAAGGCGATGGTTGCGGCAAGAGTAACACCATTATTCACAAATTACTTACGATAATAATTGATAATGAATAAAAACAATCACATCGATTTGTTTATTGATTATTATCAAAGGTCAAAAAACGAAAACTCACAATTTGGCAAATGACAAGGCAGCACGAATGACGAAAGATACTTTTACAATCTCATCACATGTCACGTCACAAATAACAATCATGAATAAAATTATTAATCACTAAACAATTTAAACATTTTGAATGACTCGTAATCAAAGGGGGATTAATTTAATACAGCAATAATTTTAACCGAAATGTTTAACCCCTTTTTTCCACCATCAAGAGCAGATCAATACACTAAACTCCTTTCTTTTCCGTATCGCAAATATACCGATTCTGCGATTCCCAATTCCGAACCCTGCCTATGTCATCATATGTGCTAAAAATGCCCTAAATAAGTGTTTTGTGTACATTACATTGTATACATAAGAAAGGTCTACATTTTTATGGCAGTAGGTATGCCGCTCCAGAGGATGAACTCAATGTTCAGTCCACGGCTTATTCTTCTGGATAAAAATATGCATAAACAATAAGGTACAAGTCGAGTCCCAGTCTCTCTGTTCTTTTTTCTTTGTCATTTCTTCGTGCATAAAATTAAATAAAAAAACATACCCAATGCACCATGCACAATGTAAGGTATCGAATATCAATAAAAAATTAATAATTTAAACTTAAATTCGATTACGCTCTGACACGTTTTTGAGTCTTCTTCTAAATGTTTAAAATGTAGATGGCCGAATATTATTGCTGGAAGAGTTGTTTCTTTTAGCAGAGAATGTGTTTAAATGCTTAAAAATACTTGGTTTGCAAATAAACACGATGAAATAGCAGAACACATGGGAAACGTTGAAATACTCAAGGACACGGAACGCAATGTGTCGATCTTCAGGTTCCAGGAGATGGTACTCGAAAAACCATAGCCCAAAGTTGATTGTCCAGGTGGTACCCGTCACGCAAAATAGTTTTGAATAGAAACATCCTTGAGAAATCGAAGAAAGATAACGTTAACGTATTCATTAAACTACGCATCATTTTTTATATTTATTCTGCATTAAATATTTTATAATATGAGCAACGTCGTCTAACGAAGATGCATGCCAATAATGAACAGAGAAAGTTATGGTTCTGTCTGTCTTCTTGTGAACTATATTAGTAATGCTTTGCACTGAACAAAGAACGTGGTTAGCTGCACCAAAAGTGATGAAATTGTAACAAAGAAGAATACCTGCAATGCTGCAGTAGTAGATTACTACTGTTAGAAAATCATAAGAAATAATTGAAAGTTAAATGTATGAAGGCTATTTATACCACGAAGCTTTTACCAAAGAGGTGTTTTTATTTACCAGCAAAGTAGCATCGTTTGCAGCCAATATTTGGACTGAAAATGAATTTACCATCTACAATCTACAGAGAAATCGAGAGAAAGTACCACTAAAAAGCGAGAAATATAGGTAGACACCATGCCACAAGTTGGAGCTTGATGTAACGCTTATCCGCATCTTGGGATGTTTCATGAGTTTTAGCCAGCTCTAAAATATGATACGTTCCTGCAATTTAATGAAGTCCGTACATGCCAAAAAAAACTCACGCTTTGATTTGTTTTTACTGCTCATCTACGTGAAAGTCTGAAATTTATCGAGATTAACGGTAGACAACCAAAAATTGTCCACAATGCGGCCTAAATAAAAGCCATAATTTGGGCAATGACACAATAAAATACCATGAGTATTAATGCATCAACATCAACACGGAGTTATTTGGGTTACCTATATACATATAATATGGATGTCCTTGCGATTTTTGACTCCCTTAGAAAGGATCCTCACCAAAAATAGATTGCACGAGTGCTCATTGTTACAGAGGGATGAGAAATCAACTTTACTGGTTTTCATGTGGCCCTTACAAATGATTTGTTAGAAGCTAACCACATTTAATATTGAATGTGACAAATAATATGCAAAAATTTGTTTACTGAGTCGACTGACTGGAACTAATGGTTAAGAGTAAACAATAATTTTAGAAGGGGACTAGAATAAGACGCCGGCGTGAATAGAATTTTTATTGAAGCAGCCAAGAGTAAAATATTATTTTCGAAGCACATTTGATATTTCTACCATTCCAGTCCATACCAATATCGATTTTAAAATTCAAGTATCGAATATTAAGACTAAAACTGAAAACAGAACACCCACTCTTATCCACTCTTGTCGATAGTAGATAAGTGTGATTACTCACATCATCTCATAAAATGTTGCAATGAGCTTTTCTTACCTTTGTTTTACATTTCATTTTAGTAGTCAATCCTTATTCCTTGTCCGATAAAAGGCGTATAATGATTTCATGCACCAAACGTTATCATACGAGTATAACTAATCTTCTGTCAGCAAACCCTTTTTTAGGCAGTTATCTTTCAAGCTTCATGTTGGATAGAAATTTTAAATGCATTATGTCCAATTGTCTCTCCCCATTGTTTTAAAAATAGTTATAGGTAGTAAGATTTAAAGGTAACCTAATAATTAGTACTATACAAAAGTTTAGCAATGGCTAATCAAAAAATATATGCACTATTAACATTTTCGATATTACTTACATGTGCAGCAAGTGAATATTCGCGTTTTAACCTGAGAAAAACACTAATTACTGTTCGAAACTTGGTTGAAGAAACTTCACTAACGTTGCATATTTATGGTAAATTCAGTGACTATCTAACGCGTCAACTTTTATTACCCACTGACAAGAGTGTACTGTACGTAAATGCTATCGAGAACTTGCCTCCTACCTCACCTAATTGTACTTTTTTCCTCGAAAAGCATTTTAATCTTGTGAAGCCAATACACAATGTGTTTTCAGATTTCAAACCAAAATTTTCCAATTCCATAATTCAAATCATTTCTGCTGATTGGTTAGGGAGCAGTTCTGAGGTTATCGGTAACATGTCAATTGGAATCTCATTGGCAGTGGAGGTACTAACATTTAAAGCTATCATTTTTATATCTGAACAAAACGATGTTGAGAATCTTACAGCTTTGAACTCAAATTTGATTGGCTGGGATAAAATCAACATGAACTCCAAGATAATTGTTGCTGGACGGAACGGCCTTCCTAAAATGTTATGTGGTGCTTGTAATGTTGCTCTTAAAAATGGAGACCAACCTATTTTAGTGGATTTAACCGAAGGAATGGCCACAAAGGACATTGAAGGATTGTGGTTTGAGCTGCATAGAGATCTTCGAAGGTCAAAAATGCTCGTGGCTTTGGGGAGGACACATAACTGTGGTCCAAGGGACACTTTCAGTGGAGATCGTTCTGCATTATATAATTGGATAGGATGTTTTGGTACATATCTCTCAACCAAGCACAACTTAACTGGTCTACTACAAAGAATTCCACCTGGTACGAGAAATATTGGAACGATGGGTACTTTACGAAGGGAATATGGAATGCGGCCAGACAGCTCAAAAACCATGAATGCATATCACATTAGTCACCCGTCCATGGACATTAAGGTAAACAAACATGGGATAAGAATTGAGAAGGAAATGCTGATCCCATACATGGCAAATGAAATCTCCTACACCTACAGAGTTTTTGCCAAAATAGAGACTGGCTTCAGTATTAAGAATCTGTTGCAATCGATGGATACTTTCACCTGGATTTTCTTGTTGATTGCTTCAATAACCATTGTGTTTGCATTGTCTTTAGTTAACACAGACTTCAATTATAAGGCAGCAAATGGGAAATGCAATATTTTTGCCAGTTTTCTAAAATCTACATTTTGGACATTTGCCGTGACCGTGGACCAAAGTGATGATGCCATAGTTGAGAAGTTTCATACTAGTTACAGGTCGAGTCTCCTTTTATGCATTTGGTTGCTCACTTTGATTGTGGTAAGAAATGGGTATAGTGGCTCAATTTATGCAAGCATGAGTGTACATTTGCCACCAAAGGTTCCGTCCCTTTTAGAAACTCTGCTCGCTGATGAGAATCATTTTATCGGGACTGTCTCTTTTTTTCCCGAAAACAAGATATTTTTTTGTAAAATGAAAGCTTTTTTGAACGCTGTGTACTTATCAGGAGAAAACCACTTGGACGAAGAATTACTACGAAGCGTTAAATTACTTGATCGTAGAACCACTTACCTTAAAGTGGTCATAGGAGAGAGTTTTGGAATCATAATTCGTAATATTTCAAGAAATTATGCAATTCGAACTGACAAGGGGCATATTTTACTTCCAAAAGTATTTACCTTGATAGATGATCATGACACTTTGCCACAGCTAATCAATTTCATGAGACGGGAGGCATCCCATTTTATTATCGATACAGGAGAAATTAGCAAGTGGTCTGTGCAAGAACCTTTCTACTTAACGAAAAATTTCCTTTATGACATATTTAAACCAGTTTTCTCAGGGCTAAGTGAGTCAGGAATTTATGGATATTGGAGGAAGACTAAAGATTTGATGAACCTAGTTGACAGCGTAAAGAGATATGATAAGCAGTTTAACATTTCAACTACTGACAATATATTTTCAGCAGTAGTGATGGTAGACCCTAGGATACAACCAGTGCCACCCCCAAAACCTGCACCCTTAGAATCTTTTCGAATGATTTTTAGCTTATTTTCCGTAATTTTCCTTCTCATTTGTGGAGTCTTTCTAATGGAAGTTGTGAAAGATCAGTTAAAATCCTATTTCTTAAACCACAAAAAGGTAGGTGTGTCAAAAACAACTAGAGAAAGCACGGATAAAAAATATAAACCAAAAAATGTAAATTCATCCGAATTATTAAGAAAAGCAATGTAAGCGACGTGTTTATTGGCTTTTAAACAAAGATAACAGCTTTCGAAATTATCACAATTAAATCACATATGTAATAGAATGTTTAATCACGCACATTACATACGAATAATGCAACTTGCCAAATTATTTGAGCAAAATTGCAAAATGTAAGTGCAACAATAAACATTATTCTCACATCTGAACTGTAGAACAAAGTGCGTTCAGTAGTCACAATCACATATAAACAATGATATTTTGTTTGACATAGATATAAGATGAATTATGGACGGCTGAAGTTGATATTCACCTTTAGATTATTATTCGTTTAGCTGCAACAGATCCAGCAATGGATCTAAGGCATTAGTTATTATTTTCAAATTCAATAGATCTAAGGAGATACAGCTCTCTATACACCCTCACAAACTGAGCAAAGCATATTTCACTTATTCGATAGAAACTTATACTGACGCATAAAGTTGGTGTTTAATGTTGTAAGTAAAACATTTATAACTCGTACATATCTATTTAAATAGTTGATAGTTTGCCTTGTGGACACGTAAAATTGAAAATACTGTTTCTTGTCATGGAACGTTTTGTATTGTCTAAAGTTGTGATTCCGGTGTTAGTATGGCTAACAAAGTTTCAATATATGTGTTTGTATTGATTATGTAGCGAAGTAATGTTAAATGTTCCATGTGTAAATTATTTAAAAATTTGAATGCCTATTTCTAAAGGTTAACGTAACACCTGTGTACATCTATTAGTAATTATAATTATGTTGTAATCTTGTGAAAAATAAAGCGGTTACGCAAATTCAAAGCACGCTAGTAACACTTATTCTAGGATCACATCACATTTTAAACAGTTAAACTGTGGAATCTACTAATATTTCTTTGTCATCCGGCTTTTCTGTTGGTGTTCTCCAATGAAAGTAGGTCATGTCGGAGATTACAAAGTAGAAGTACATTTGCAACATTGTGGCAATGATTAAAGGCAACAATCCAACGAAACTAGCACCAGCGACGAGAAGGGCGAGAATTCCGGCAGCACTTCCAGCAAGCAAGAGTGTACTAATCATGACCCAGAACATGAGTAATGACATTCTCCGCTGTAAGATTTGGTGTCAAGAAGTAATGTGAGAAATTAAATGCAGAAAAATGTAAAATGATTTTCCAGACCTTAATAAAAACAGTTTAATTTTTAATTAGTTTTACCGTGAAGGCTGCAGTGAGTAGAACTGCGCCGAGAATCCAGTAGGCTAAAGACGGCAACCAAAATTCTGAAACACAAATCCAAGTTTAGTATTGTATATTTATTTAGGTTTTGCTAATGACTTAACTCCCTTGACGAGGGTGGAGGATACATTACTGCACGTAAAAATCTACCTATTAGAAGTTGAATCGTGTCTTCCCATTCTTCTGAATAAATTTTCATAGGATGAGTTTCTTCCAACGGGTATAAGACTATGTGTCGATTTTGTGGACCCAGTAGTATCAAGCCCAAGCCTACAGACCCTAGTGCCTAATTAATTACAAATAATATTGATTTAATTGAATACCAGATGTTGTTTTGCCACAAAATAGTTTACTGTAAACACAATACTAACACAAAACTTACTAATTCGATAGCTCCAGCAGCGAATAACCCCAATCTGGGGTTACTGCACCCACACAGGTTCTTTCTTTGATATTCATCATGTTCGGAAGTGGAGAATTCAGTTCCTTCTTCCATTTCAAATTTTATATTTGAAAACTTGTATCTTTCTTGTATCAAACGCTATTTCGCTAATATCGCGTGAGATGCCATTTGTTTTAATGTAATTTATTATGAAGAAACTAACAATTGGCTCAACTACTTTCCACTGTTATATTTAAATATTTTTATAAATTCTAAACAGGCACGAAAGGTATCCAGAAAAACTCAAGGTCTTTTACAGGATCTCTCCTTTACTAGCTCAACACTAGGTGAATCGGGATCTAGCAACATATTATATTACGTATATGTATGTGTATCTTACTTGCCTTTTTAGGCAACTATTCTTTTCCTTACTTTATTCGTTGGGATACCGCTGCTGAGCTGAGAACGAGAACAGGAATTTTATATGCGCATTACAAGTATGTTATAAACGTATGTATGTGATATATGTATACATGTTCCCTTTACTTTCTCATGCAAGATTTTACTTGACTTCACAATTCACAATTTATGAATCATCATCATCAGTATCATCGTGTACCATCAACCATGTAACTTTAATAATACTGCTTGAATAGATATGCCCATCATCATCATGCGTTGAGCATATTTTTATCGCCTTTCAATTAAGCAGTTAAACATTGTTTAGCATAAAAAGCATCGGATTGATTAACAACAATACGTTTGTATATGATTTTGTGTTCATACATACCATTACCAATACTTTCAGGATAGCTGCCTATTGAGAAGAAATTTATTTCTTTTGTTTGTGTACACAATTTTTCGTTCTTAATTAATTGAGAACGAGGATAGGGACAGCGGTAAGTGTACCGTTTAACTGCAACAACCATACTATAAGTGCTTCGCGAGATTGCACATGCGTTGAATGATGATTTGGCTTGTTGTTTTATCTATTACTCATACGGACGGCTTTTGCATAAGAATGTTTGTTTGTTTCTTAAAGTTAGTTTTTATTCGTCAAATATTCGTATACAAAAAGTAGAACCCTTCAAAACATATCACATTCAACATTCAGACAGATTACACAGTTCATTCTTAGCTAATTAAAAATATTGTGTTACACAGGTAGTCTTAAAGCGTTTTAATAATCGGTATAGAATCACATAGACAATGATTCATTATATTCATGTATGTGTTATGTCTTTACAAACTCTCCATAAGTATTTGAGCTAGTGTGCAACAACACCTAAACGGTTCCTTGCGCTTTCAAATCATTAGCACGGAAACTTAATAAAATGAAAGTAAATATCACATGGAGCATTGTCCCGATACCAAGTGGGATTAGAAACGGATATTCTATCCCAATCAAGTAGAGTATCAATAGGATTCCGGCACCGGCGAATACCAGAATTATTGTCAGTAGTATCGATGCTATTGCACAGCAGTCATTGTTCCGGAAAGGGGCCATACTTTAATTACGTCATCAAAAAAATGCAATTTTTGGACCTACCTACCCCTTAAATCATCTGTAGTCATCTTTGACCTAACCTACCCACCCACCCCCATATGCGTACGTCATCTAATTGAAATGAGATTCTACATATAAATTACCACGCACAATTATAAAAGATACATGTTTTATTTGATAACGTTTTCTGATCAAGTATTAAAAGTTTATTAACTAGAAATAACATTAGCATTACATTTATCCGATAGGATTCTTATGTTCATTTATCGGATAGGATTCTTAGGTACATTTATCCGATAGGATTCTTATGTACATTTATCCGATAGGATTCTTATGTACGTTTATCCGATAGGATTCTTATGTACATTT
>JAANSM010002122.1:0-15999 GCA_036850725.1 Orchesella villosa
TAACAAAAAGCCATTCTAAATAAACCTCACTTCCTCTCCTGTCAGATTTTTATAACACCACATGTTATGGATAACGTTGCATTTGCATTGAAGAAGTTACCTCTAAAAAAATCTTTGCTCAAACTCAGTCCGCTGTCTGCTTCACTAAACAACTGAATTTACATGTTGATGATGATGATGATTCAAAAATGAGTTAAAATATTTGTTCAATGTACTTGTGTGTACTTGTGTTTATGTGTACTCGTACTCTTTCTATTCAAACAGGATGCACATTTAAATTCAGCATTCCCAACCAATTTCAAAGATTGATAAGTAATCTCAAGTTTTCAAGGAGCCATTATCTTAGAAGATACTTCTTGCTCAAATAAGTCATTTTTTTCGGCAGAGTGAGAGTGAATCATCCGCCGGAGGTAATTTGACTTCATGAAGAATTTTCTCGGATTACGTTTACTGCACATCTTATTCAATTATTCAAATAAAGAGAATAGAGAATACTTAGTAGACACGTAATCATATCTTACAAGCTGACAATTATTAACTAGTTTTCTTTTAGGATAACAAGGTGCGTTGTTAATTAGGAGCAACGCAAGAAAAATCTATTTTAGTTTTTGTTTCTTAAGCCTTTATCACTATCATCATGATCATCATGAATGAAACTTCTTTCGGGCTGAGGAAGAAGCTTATAGCATCTCTTTTTGAAATGCATTCCTCAAGTTTAAGGCTTTTATCAGTCAACAGCATTAGTAAAATGTTCCATTTTTGGATCTTTCTTCCCCTTCCCCTTTCTTTTCTATCTGCATGGAACACAAGGCTTTTGTGTTGACTCAGTGGAGTGTGCCACAACCACGAGACGTGGTGGTTGTGTCTTGTGTCTTATGCTGTTGTTCATCAACATCGTCATAACAAGATGATCATGATGATGGTTAGTTTAGTGCTACCAGTGGAAGTAGTAGGAATATGAAAGGATTTTAGAGTTTCGAAGAGATACGCTTTGCCAAGCTAGTGTATTACTTAGCTTGACTTTAAATGTGTGTGTATATATATCATATATACACAAACGCAGCTTCAACCATAAACAAAATTATTCAGGGAGTTTTTTTTTTCGAAGCCAAAAAACGGCAGCTGTTGCAGATGTCTGTTTCGCGTTCGAAAAGCACAACGGAGGTCGGAGGGGACTTGAAATTTTAAAAGAAAGCCACGCATCTTTACATTCAACTCCATTCATTCTGTTATGAAAGAAATATAGTGGCCATTCATTTTGATTTCCCATTCATTTTTCTCAAGACAAGCCAATATTGCAATGCCGTGAAAATATGCGGGGGTATCAATTTTCATTATGCGTTTCATTATGATAAGGACCATATACGTGGGCTTACTCCTTTTATGACATATCGGGAGCAATGATCGGAACATTTTGCTCCGGAAAGCATGAGTCAACGAAATATAACGTACTGAAGTCGTCTCTATTCCCTTCACAATTTTAACATAAACATATAGAAATATCTTCACCAGCTTTATATAACGATGATGGTGTTAGAGGGTATTCTTTTAAAGCTTTAAATAGAAGACCAAGTGTCTCGTCGACTTCCCTACGGAAGTAAAATTTCGCCTTGAGAGACTCTTCATTCACCAGCTTTATAGGTATAACGATGATGGTGTTAGAGGGTATTCTTTTAAAGCTTTAAATAGAAGACCAAGTGTCTCGTCGACTTCCCTACGGAAGTAAAATTTCGCCTTGAGAGACTCTTCATGCCATTAAAAGTGTCGCAAAGTTGCTCATTATGTTTCTTTTAAGCAGTGTTGTAGGTGGAGTAGAGAGCTTGAAAATCAAGAATATTTGTATTTGAGTCTCTCTCCCCTTTTTTCTTTTCCGAACATTAAGCTCATCAATAGTCGCATCATCTGCCCTTCTAAATGACCCTTTGAGACATATGGTGAAGGTATGTTGTGTGTACATGTGTTTTCCTATTCACGCATGCTTGAACATGAACACCCAAAAATTTTGAAAACAAGGGTGATGTCGTGATGTGCAATATAAGAACAAGAGAAATAGACAGTTGTCTCGTGACAACGTCTCCTTTCCAAGAACGCGCTATCACCGACGCATCATCATCATCATCATCTTATCATGAAACATTTAGACCAAGTCAGAAGATAGAAGGATAGAAGGCTCAACTTAGAAAAAGTGAAGTTTTCTTCGATCTGCTTTTATTTCTTGAGAAAAAAAATCATCATAAACGTATCACTATCATGTCTCCGCAGAGCTAGTATAGGACTTATTTACGATGAGCAACAAGGAAAGCATTGCACTTATTCAAGGCCAAAATACGTGATCAAAACTCAAGTATATTAACTATTGAGTCAGACGTATTGAACAGCGAAGGCAACCACCTACATTGAAAGTTGAATCAAAACTACGCGTTGGTGTTCCATTCCATTCCACAATCCAAAATTCTCCGAAGTCAAGATCAAATCCTACAGGTTTCATTCCATCGGTTTCCACACCGAAAATAGCTTTGAAGGAAAATGAGAGACGAAGAGAAGCTTGTTGATCTCCAATCTAAACCTTCACTTTTTTGTCCCACTATAGGTGCGTGTGTAAACTTGCTTCTGTATGTTTTTTTAAACTGATGATGAAATGATGTAGATGTAACTATAACACACACGGCAGGGCATCCTATTCCTATCGCATTAAGATATACACATCGTGTGTGCTCTTTAAACATCCTTTTTGAGCTCGTTCCAGATGAATGAAAAAGGTCGTGTAAATTCATTGCGGTGTTCACTCTTTCGAACCTTTAAATTTTCAACTGAAAATGCATCGTTGCCTTCATAATGTATATCTATGGAATGGCATGGAGAAGGGAAAAAAAGTGTGTTGATGTCAGTCAATTCTAAGCCAGAGAGAGGGTGTAAAATGCAAGCAAAAAACGGATATAGAGAGATGCGTTAAAAACAAGGTATATTCATTCCACCAGTTTCCGGTTTCAAGTCGATTCTTGTTTCCTCCATAGAAGGAGAAGGAGAGACAAAAACGTTTTCTTTCAATCAATACCATTCAATATAATGTAAAACAAGAGGAGAGCGCACGTACGGTTGCTTTCGCTCTCTAGGAGTTCAAACCTTTTGTATATTTTTCTTTAAATAGGGTATTTTCTACGGAGAATGACTCAAAAAGCCGTTCTCTATTTAGGTTCATGCTCATCCCTTTCCCTTGACAAAAATCTTAGAGATTTCTGCATCTGTCAATATAAGAAACAGTTTTTTTTCTGAGGGCACAGAAGAGCCACTGTCTTTGAGAACAGGATATAGTGGTGATACACATTCAAGACAGAAGGAGCAAGCCGAAACGGAGAGGGTAGAACGTAGAACACCACGATGAGACCACATGTAGAACTTTACATTTAAAGAAACTATTCATATATGTAAAATATACTATGATTTTAAAGTTTATATATGGTTGGTACTTCAGTACCTACTATTTCTCGGTGCTTACATTATTGCCGTGGTGGGGTTTGGTTTATGGATGTAGTATAATAATATATGCTTTTTTGTAGCTTCCAGTTACTCACATGATTAATATTTATATCTATATAATATGTTTGTATGTAATATATGCAAAATGCTAGAAAGTCTAATAGAATATATGTACACTATATTACGTGATGATGGCAATGATAAGTAATGATAACGACATTCCCCCATTCGGTTTTTTCAAGCACAGATGCACTCCTGTCTTCTCAGCTTCCTTCCTTTCAGCTTTCCTCAGTCAACAGGCATTTAACAAGTTGGAGTTTGTCTTGCATTTCCAAGCACACAGGAAAAAGCTATTTTCGGAGAGACAGAGAGAGAGATGTCATGCAATGAATGCCATACTATATGCAACAAGCTGCTCAAGAAATCTCTCTGAGGATTGCGTGCTATACCGGGTTGAGTTGAATACCTGCATGAAGATGAACATTGGGGAAGTCCCCCTGCCTCTTCACTGCTCTGTTAAGTATGACACGTACATTAATAATATATAGAACATATAGAACGTGTACAAAACTGAGACCTTTGTATAATTATTATCCCTTTCATTTTCCATACCATCACTTTAGTTTTTCGTCTTCAAAATGATTGTTCCAGAGCTGAACTACATCTGCAAGATCAGCACCACCAACTTCTTTCAATGTGAAGTAACAATGGTGGCGTATCTGTAGTTGCGCTTCTCTACTACCTTCTTATAGTTAGTCCCTTCTTCATTCACACCAGTTCATACACATGTATGTTCGGAACCCTCCACACATCCCATATGCACATATGTTCCCATAATGTCACTTCTTGGTACTTCCTTTGAAACAAGTTTTAAAAACATATATCTCCAGAGAGCATTTTTCTTACAAACTGCCACTGCAGATGAGAGAAATAACCACCAGGATGCTTACCGATTTTCAGATGGGGGGATGTCGTATATACATACTTTTACGGCGTGGCAAGGTATAGCATTATGGCATCACTCTTCATTCTTCAAGTGGATGCATTTTTCTCCTACGTTGATAATAATGAGCTGCACTTTTTATCTTCACTCACTCATTTCACCTCTTCTTGCGTCTTAAATTGTATCTGCTTCTCGAACTCATTCGGTAGTCGCTCGTTGACGAGGAGCCAAGCAACTAGGTACACTTCAGAGAGAGAGAGAAACACACCAACTTTATTTAGCAAACAGCGTCGTATACTTAGAATATACAAACTAGTCACTAGTCAAAATAGCGTCTTATTCATTCCTTTCCGAACATTACATCAGAATTCATCTCATCTCCGCTCTCCGTCCACTTCCTTCAGTCAGTCGGTGGCTGCGCACGAATTTATCTTGTCAACATTTTTTCTTCTCTCTTCTCTATATCTCCTCCCAAGATTATATATCAACTCATTGTGAAATATAAAATTACATTGGATTTTTTGACTCCGCTAAATAAAACTCTAATTACGAAGTAAGCACGCCAACAATTTGAATTAGAAATCATTATATTTTCATCAACGACTCTCAACATCATCCCATTATCATCATCAGAGGTAAAAGGGAGATGGAACGAGACGGGAAAGTTGGAGAGCTCGGTGGTGGTGGCACAGTGGTGGTATGGTGATACATACATAATATATATATACATTCACTATATAGTAAAGGCTTGAGAGAACATGTGCAGTTTGGAAACGCATGCTTCATGGTTAACCTCTGGGAAACGTTCGGAATGATGATTAGGATAAGCAGAAGACGAAGGGAATATCACCAGGAGGATGACGGTGATGAGACAACAGTTGGCTTTTTGGCGAGAGTCTTGCTCTCATGATGTCAAGAAGTCGTAAGCGGAGCAGAGCAAGCTTTAATAGCAAACACAAGCCACTATAGCGCCATCCTTGTCTATACCGTTTGACGTCGGTGGAAACGTATGCATTAAGGAGTTGTTGCCAAAACGCTAGAACTGCAACTAAGAAAAAAAAGTTGGAATACAACTTATTATACTTTAGTAGTTTTGCATACACTAAATTTCATCAGTATTATCGACGAGCCAAAGAGCATTATAGTGTATAAAATATAATATATGTATATTCGTACTTCATAAAATAAACTGAATACAGTGGCACAGTGTCAGTAGATAAAAACGACCATCTGTAACACTCATTATTATTTGAAGTGAGATGATGATCATCATCATGTAGAAAGAGAGGATATAAAAAAAATGTAGCAAGTGTTCTCAAAGAAAAAAGAAAGAGAGCTATTAGCAGTAGTAGTAATAGTTAAACTACCTATGTTAGAAATATTGAGCGAGTTGCCAGTTGAAATATTTTTTTCTTCCTCCGTCGTCATCAGTTTTATTTTTCATGGGAAAAACTCATGAGGAAAGTTAGTCGGCTTGTTTGTATTAATCATAGACGGCACAGCTTCCAAGAAAGCAAACAATACAGATATACAAGCTTTGTGTGTGCTTAGACTGAGACAGAGAAACAAGTTTGTGGTGACAATAGACGCAGACAGTACGAAGAAGTGTTCGCAAGATTACTTTACTTGGGAAAGACGCATAATAATAAATCAACAGGCTGCTGCGTAAGTTTTTTTAAAAAGAAAACTGCGACCATCATGCCCAAATCATTCCTCTTAACACATAAAAGGTACCACTATGAAGCTGACAGTAAGGAAGAGGAGGAGGAGGAAGAAGGGCTGCAAGATTTGAGCCAACCTCGTGGTGGAGGTGGTGGTGGGGGTAGAGCTACATATTCCAGAGGTAGTGGTGGCAGTTTCCATTTAACCAAGTTTGGGAAATGCTTGGTGAAAGCTAAGGATTTGGTTGTGACTCGTGGTTCACCTCAGGAGGCGCTTATCATCCCCACGGTACCCAGTAAGCCTAATGCTTTTCTAGCAACACCAAAGAAGCGTCGTTTAGCTCCCCATCCACCTCCAGCACTTACTGCAAAGCCCCTCCTTTGGAAAGAAATGAATAATAATAATGACTACTACGATACTCCACCTCAGATTCATATAAAGGAAGAGCCGGCCTCGTCTCTTAATTCGAGTTTCAAAAGTCTGATTGTTTCAACAACTTCAACCCCCTCATCCCCTCCACCTCCAGTGATTTCTTCAGTTTGTGGATCTGAAGGGCCAGGTTTTGTAGACGTGAAGAAGCCACTAGTAGCCATGTTTCCAAATCGGGGCAATGTCATACATTTCTATCATCACCCTTTGCCATCATCAGCATCTCCGCCGGAGCAAATCATTCATGCCCCTCAACAGCATCAATCTTCCTACCAAATCAAGCTTATCAGTCCACCTCCGGGTGGAACGTTGTGCCATCATCATCCCAATTACAGTTCCTCCTTCAACAGGAGTAGGGAGCCGCGTCAACAAATTAAGATGGAAACGATGGCAGCTTCCCCTCTCCAATTCATCATTGCTGCAGCAGAACAACAAGAGCAGGCGGAAGAAGAGAAGATGTTTATTGAGGGAAGCCGAAGCGAGGAGAGCCAACAACGGGAGCCAACTAATCAGCATATTCATCATCAAGAGCAACCAGTGAATCTGTCCGTCAAAAAAGTTGACCTTTTCAATCTGACACAGTTGGCTGAGGTAAGGGGAAACGAAAGAATAAGATTCGAAATATACTAAAAGTACTTAACTTACTAAACTCTCTCTCTCTCATTCTCTTCTTTTTCTTCTTCCACTTTAAAATTTAATGTAGTCACTTGTTCCCATCCATATTTTTTATTTCTTTCTCGTCTTCATGCTCTTTTAACTTTCCTTCATGGAGTAGAGATAGGAAAAATGAGATATGAAAAAGATTGAGCAGATTATTATATATATGTATTACTTGCTCAACAACTTAACTTGAGACAACAAAAGTGTTTCTTGTGTCTAGCGGAAGAAACTATATATACCAAGTTTTGGTTTTAATTTTCGGCTTAATACGAAACTAAACAAACTCCACCATTTCCCCTTTATTTCCTTGTCATCGTCACCATCATCATCAACATGCTCATGATCACGACTGTGACAAAATGACAAGTGGTAGATGATATAACTTTTGAGATATTGCCAATCTAATATTCACTCTATTACGTTGTGTTTCATCCCACATATATACATACAACTATAAAGAGTTAAGAGTTCTCTCATTTCTAAAGAAGCAGTGGAAAGTAGTTAGTAGAAATAATATTGAATTTTTTAGGTATATTCACATTCATACATTTTTCATCCTTATACACCACACGAGAGAGTTTTAAGCTAGAGGAAGTCTTTGTTCATTCTGAGTTTGCTGTGTCTTTCTGATTTTAGTGCTTTCTGCGGCTCCTCTCTCTTTTAAAGTTTCAAAGAAACGTTCTGGCCACTTGCTTATGATGATGATGATGACGATGAATAATATTCGAATGCTCTCGTTGTTTTCAAAAGTAGTACACACGTTATCATATTTTTTTTTACTTTTTAAAATTAAATGTACTCATGCATGGTGTGTGGAGCAGTGTGGCAGGCTGGCTGACGTTTGTTTTGTAAAGGTGATGTGATGCGATATGAAAATAGAATTACATTTGTTCAAAGAAAATTGAAGTCTTTCCCATCCCCGTTTTTTTTATTTTCTCTCTTTTTCCTCCACGAATATATTTCCGTCCTTCAATCTTTTAGCGAGTCGTGATGAAAGGTTTTGAATATTTTCTTGAGTGGAGCCATATGTAACATTTTTGTAATTGAATCTGTGTAATCTTTCATAAGATCGTTAATAGGCATGATGGAAGCATGTGGATGGAATGGGAAAGCAAGTGTTTTATTTCGGGTTTCATTTAAATTCAGAGAGCTTAAACTCCAATTTCTAGTTTTTGGCATTTTGTCATGTATCTTTCAACATGGTATAATATGCCATCCTTTGCAAAAAAGTTTCTCGTTTTGAAAAGTTATATATTATTATTATATTATAGTTTAGTAGCATTTCCTAATTTTTGGTTCAGTCAATACCGCACACAACACAACACCTATTTATCTCATAGAAATATATTGCATGCTACTTGTTTTTTCTTTCTTTAGGTTGCTGAAATCGCAGCTGCGAAAAGGGAACTGCTGAGTCTTGGTCCAAGAAACGTCAGCAATTCAAATTTAAATACAACTCCCAATAACACCACTCCAATCTCCATCATCATCCCAATCGGTAGCAAACGGAAATGGTAATAGCGTCTCGTTTAATAATTCCTTCAAACCTATTCAGAGCTCTCCTCTTAAACAACATAATCCATCACCTGCTAAAGCCAGCAGCATTATCGAAAACGTTGTGGTGAAAGCCAAAAGTAAGAAAGGAGAGTTGGGGAGTTGTGAGAAAGGGACATTGGAGAAGGTTGTAAAGAAGACTGAGAAATTAAATGGGATCCTTCAGAATCAATCCATTGTTCCCGACATGAATGAGAAGGTAAACAGGAAAGGGAAGGAAGGAGGAGGAGAAGGAAACAAAAGTTTGTCAAATTCATCCTCCACCTCTTGCTCCTCATTATCATCATCTTCTTCTTCGGCCAGACATAGATGTGTGGAATGTGGCAAGGGTTTTTCAACGTTGAGTAATCTCGCTCGTCATCGCCAGACACATCGATCCTTATCGGATGCCTCGGCTGTCAAGAAATGTCCACATTGCGACAAAGTCTATGTGTCAATGCCTGCTTTCTCCATGCATCTTAGGACTCATAATCAGGTATGCAAATTGGAGATAGAAAATGGGCAGCAGCCAACTGCCAACTCAGTCTAGTTTCTCGAGTTTTGAAAGCTTATTTTTAAATTTTATCTTTTAGGGATGCAAATGTCCGTATTGTGGCAAGGGCTTCTCTCGTCCTTGGTTGTTACAAGGTCATATTCGAACTCATACAGGTATAAAATACATGTAAAAATATTAATTTAATGTTCTTTTTATGTTTTATGGTGACTTCACGGATTTATTTGTAAATTCAAAAATCGTGTTCTCTTGAGTGACTAGTGGATTTTGAATGATGACAAGAGTATGCTGCATGTGTGTAACATTTTGTGAATGTCATTTTTTCTTTGGTTCGTAGGAGAAAAGCCTTTCAAATGTGGAATTTGTAGCAAGGCCTTCGCTGACAAATCCAACCTGCGTGCTCATACACAAACTCATTCTACAGAGAAGCCATTCGTCTGCTCCCGTTGTGGAAAGCCATTCGCATTAAAATCTTACCTTTGCAAGCACATCGAGTCATCCTGTATGAAAAGCAACAGGCCATCTGGTCCATCTTCTTCAGCGAGTAGCAGTAGTAGCAATAGTAGTAGTAGCAGCAGCAATGGGGCTATAAATAACTCATCATCCTCATCTTCTCCCATTACTTTTACAGGAGGGATGTCCCCTCCTATGTCTACCTCTCCTTCTGTATCTTGCTCGCCTTCTCCGACAAATCGTGACATTCGTAATGCCACTGCGACAACAACTGTCATTGCTTCTGGCATCATAACAAGCAAGAGCAGCGTGAGTAGCGTCGTCACAAAAACAACTACTTTTTCTTCTTCTCCTTCTTCTTGCGCTTCCCCACTTTCCAGTCATAATAATAGCAATTTTAATAGACCGTCACTTAAAGGCAGTAGTGGTTCCTCATCCAAAAACAATAACACGTCCACATCCCCTGCCTCTTCTGGCAGGATCGTGTCGTCGTCATCCCCTAATATCTTTTTGGCTGCAACTGCCACCAGCATTTGTAGCAGCAACAAGCATCCCACTAACAAAGCCTCTTCCTGTCATAGTCAAAAAGTTAGGAAAACTGAATTACTCAAACCGTCCGCATAGTCAAAAGAAAGAAGGCTGATGAAGACATACAATATGTCCACACAAATGTTACGTTATAGACTGGTTTATTCACAAAAGATGACCAAGTAAAACCGGTGCTTTCTTTATGATTCAATTTTATCTCGACGGAGCATTTCAAAAAATGAGAGGATATATACATATATATAACTACTCAATACTTTAATGTGTATGAACGTGTAGAAGATGATCCTATCATAATATGCCATTTTCTTATATGTATGCTAAATGCAGTGCCTTATCGACTTGTAGTCATCTCTTCCAACGTAGTATTCATTCATATAGTCTGAAAAACTGAAACGTAGAAGATATTACTTAAATGCAATCTAATGTAAATGTAACGTATTTCAATTCTCATTATTTATTTTATAGTAATATCCACATTCAATTATATAATCAATTTTAGTTTGGTTTTTTGTAAAAATCTTCGTTTCCCAAAGCGTAGGAATGAGCAGGGTAGATTTTGAAATAGTCTGCAGTATTATAAAAGAAATACTCTTAGTTGTGAAAAGCTTAAATAATGCATTTTATAGTACTTGTTTTAGATGTACTTAAGAGGTTCGTAACTTCTACTACGAGTGTTTCATAGTCAAGTTATACAAAAGTGCCAAAAAATTATTATCTTTACCAAAGCTGCAAGATGTCAACTTTACCTGCATAGTCATTATTAGTAGACAAAATATGAAGTACTTATTCTTGACAACTTTGTCAACCAACTTGGATGTTGGTGGCATTGTATTGTCGAGGGGTACTTTGGTAGTAAATTGACACATGTCTCGTTAGTTTTTTATGTTGTAGAGTAGCTTAACTATATATTGTTCATTCTAATTTTAAGTACAAGCACGTGCATATATTATTATACACATAATATATATTTAAAATACAGCATGAATGCCAATGCAATGATAGCAAAAATGTATGTAAAAGTTAAAATATTTTGTTTATATCTTGTGTCTGTATATTACATGAAAGTATGTAGCTTCATTTTATAAGAGCTATAATATTCAATATTCCCTAATAATATAACGGCGAAAAAGGGTGTGTATTGATAAATATAATGTACAGATTATTTAGTAGAGATGAAAATATTTTGTAAGTTTTAAGTAAATCTAAGGTTCTCAATTAAGTCCCATTTATTTGGCTTGATTTCGCGGAGGTGCAATCTAATATGTACATTTGTTACAAAATCACTTACAAAGGTAATTTTTATGACTAAATTAGAGTTACTAATGTACAACTAATATACTTAACATAATAATTATTTACCATCATCATTATCGGTATGAATTTTTAATCCTGCATGCATATATATATATTATCGTAGACTAAATTATTATCTCTCAATAATACATTACATTCATTGTTAAGTATTCACACTCAAAATAGAGCTAAGTTTGGTTATTTGAGAAATCATAAATGCAATAATTTTACAGGTTTTTTGTTCTTGTTGTGAATAATTTTTATTGTTCAGGGTAAGTTACCAACAAATTGTGGAATAATAACAATAACGTAACGATAAGTATATATACCTACTATACCGTCCCGTTGTTAGTGAGTAATAATGTGTATAAATTACTTAGGATGTAAGGGTACTAAATTAAGTTTTCAATTTGTAGCAAACATTACATCGTTGAAGACATGAAATAACAACACCGGTAAGGCAATTCACCATTATAGTTAAACTGTAGTTAGGGTGCTGCTTTTCCCTTTCTGATCTTTCACCTTCTTTGACTATAAAAGTTTCAGTCATACAAAAAAATGTATCAAACAATGAGAGTTAAGAGTTTATACACGCATTGGATATTTTTAACAGCATACAGCATTATAGGAATTGTAACATCCTTTTGACTAATACAAGACAAGAAAAACGGAAGCAATATTTTATCAATTTTCATAGTTAAAATGAAGAGTGAATTGTTTGTAAAAAGAGAATATTACATACTTTTGTTTTAATAAAGAAAAATTTTACATAAAATTAATATTACAAATACTAATTTGAATTGACTTAGAACGGCATATAAATCATGATGAATGTCTACGTTTCCAGAAGTCATTCATAAATGAACGCCAAAAGGCTTATATATAGTTACCAAATAAGCATCCGATTTCAGTTGGAGTAGAGGCGTAGTAGGCGTCATAATTTTTCTCTTATTAGCTGCTTAGTATGTATAAAATTCGATTCAGACAAATACAGTTCGTAATCTTTTATAAAATATCCATCAAATCTTCTTGAAATATAATCTTTTGATAACCTTTCTGTTAAGTTCCATTCAATGTCGTACAGTTTACTTGCTCGTTGATGTGAAGGTTTACAATCACAACGTTTCTACAACTCGGTTCGGTTATATGACCCAAAAAGCACCAACAACATGATATGATGGATAAAGAAGAAAACTTCAACTTGAAACTGAACCGATTTTCAAAAGCTTATTATTTTTTTGATAAAGCATGAGTCAGCAAAAATTTAGACTAATTTAATTAAGGAGGGCTCATTTCATTGTTTCATAGTAATAATAGGTATGTGTACTTCTGCTGACATCGAATCGCACAAGTAAACGAAATAACTGAAAACTTAACAAAGATTCAATAACAATTATAATTACAATCAGTTAACTTTCTTAAACGTGTAAACTTTTTCCAATTCTTGCTTCATGAACTCGGGCAACGGCTCAGGTAAAGTTTTAACCCTTGTGGACATGGTTTCTTGAAATTTTACTAGCAGTCTTTGAACGGTCTCGTTATTTGGATCAACCTTCAACGCTCTCCTAATACTCCTCAACATCAACAAAGGTTTATCTTTTCTACTATAAATTTCATAAGCTAAAATGTGAGTCTCGATATTATGCGCAGCAAGAGAGAGAAGTGGTTCCAGAAATTTCATTGCTTGCTGGAGAGGCTCCGTCGTTGCAGCCAACTTGTCGGGGACCAACTCCTCAGCGCTGTCTGGGTGATGTGACTCCCCATCTTCGTTAGACTGTTTTTGCTTTTGATGTAAATTTTTCTTTTCTGCTGCAGCTGCCGCCGCTTGTTGTTCTAGCTCTGCTCTCTTCTTTGCTTTTCTCTCTTTATTTTTCAGCTTCTTGAGTTCAGATGGGGACAAATTTTCCTGATTATTTTGCTCGTCGGATGCCTGGTTCTTGAGAGGATTATCGTGAAGGTAAATGTACACGTCGATTGCAACCTTGGCTGCTTTGAAGTAGAAGGGATGAGAGTGTAGAATATCTTCAAGTCTAAGGAGTTTGATATACGACCTAAGTGTCATTTTCCTTAAACAATACGAATGGAAATCGTATTGATCCTCTATGATTTCATGAAAGTGCTGAAACCAACAAATATTTTCATTTTAAAAAGTAACTTAATGGAATATAATATAAGATTTAACTAATTTTTAATGAGTTTAGTCAGTAACGATTATCATTCAGCTGAATTGAGTTCAGAAGGATCTATTGGATATGCGTATAAATACAGCATCATTCTAAACAAATATCACAAAAAAATTTAACTTTTTAATTCATATAAATTTTACCCGATCAACTTCCAGGCACTTTTTCAAGGCTTCTCCCCACATCCCCATGCGTTGATAAGTTCTTGCACATTCAGTCTGAAACCACATGCACTGCATCTCGTTCAAATTATCCATTGGACTCGTTCCTTCCCTAGTAAATTTTCCTAAAATTTCCGTCGCTTCGCTCACCCTATCAGCACGCATCATATATTTGGCACATTTCGAGTTCAGATATCTATCTGCTGTGTCCATTTCTCTCGCATCATTCATATTTTCAACTGCAGCAGCAATGTCACCCGAATGCTTGTATATTTTAGCTTTGCAAGTTAACAGCTCTATTAGAGTAGGTGTATGGTCTATCGCTTTGTTAACACACTGTAGCGCAGTCTTTGTATTATTTACTTGATCATAATGCTTCGCCAAATAATAGTACGCCCACAACAGGCCACTAGCAGGAGCTCTTTCTTGATCAGCCTCGGAAAACTTGGAATTTTTCTCTAATTGAGTAACAAAACCTTCGACTAGATTCTGGATTATGACAACTTTCGACGGGTTCTTGTAGAGAGGTTGCAAATCCGTGAAAAGTGTGGGGGCACCTTTCTCCAAAGCGGATATCACATATGGTCGGAGCAAATCTGTAAACTGTGCCTCTTCGGTAAAATCCAACGGAAGCCTTTTTACCAGGGCAGCTCTTGGATACTGAGCTTTGAGTTCATTGAATAGCTTTAGTTTCTCTTCAGGTTCATCTTCGATTCTTAGGGATCTCGTGAGTCCATCATAGTATGCCTTATTTTCTTGATTACTCTGTATCAATTTCCGGTATATAGTTTCCGCTTGAACATATTCTTCCAAATGTATATGATATCTTGCTATTGTTTCGTTGAAAGCTACACGGTCAATTATCTCCTTGTTGTGATCCAAAAGATGTTTTTTCGCTCCTAAGATATCACCACTTTCTTCAAGAATCATATTCTGGTACAAGAGAAGCTCACTTCGCTCATACTCAAACGTTGCATCCTTCCGACCCTGCTGCATCTGTTGATTGTCTTGATTCATAGTGTTCCGAAGAGCATCTAAGATTTTGAACGCCATTTCATAATCCTTCATGAGATGATACGCAATAGCAAAACCAATCCACGATGCTCTCTGGCCAGGTTTCAATTTGAACAACTGATGACGGGTATCTCTGTATCCCACTAGGTCCCTCGTATGAATCTGAACAATTGACAATTCCCTAAGAATCTGGATGTTTTGAGAATCCCACTTGAGAGCATTCCTATAGCATTTGATAGCTTCATCATATTTCCTTTCCGAACGCTGAAGCAATCCATAAACATGCCAGCAGGTGTGAGACTTCAAATCGTTTCTTAAACCTCGACGTACATACTCATAAGCTTCTTCTCTTCTTCCAAGGGCGTTGAGAATGAGGCCCTTCATTGCTAGCGTCTCCGCATGATCGGCAAATTGAGGATTACTTAGGATTTGCTTTGCAAATTTTAACCCATTCTTATACAGCTTCTGCTCGTAACATTTGAGAATTCTCTTAAATAGTGCGTTTTCCTTCGGCGGAAGTGATTTGACGGTGACCGGGTTTGGAGTCATTGTCACAGCTGTCGACTACTGCAATAAATACATACCACAAGATAAGAATCCGCAACACACACATTTGCTTTCAAAATTGACAAAATCCTGTTTTAAATGTATTAATTAATGAAGTTCAACTAACTCACCAATCTCAATCGTCAACAGAAGAGTTACTTGACAAATTTAAAATACAGGTTTCGAAAATGACTACCGTAAATTGTAAATCCTGAGCGGTGGACTGGATTTCACGACGAACGGGTTGATGAAAAAGATAACTTTAAATTCCCCTCAGACATAACAAACAACAAAGCTAAATTCACTACCAATGACAAAGGGAAATCTTGACTCCTTCGTTTGTGTTCCACCATCAACCATCTGAGCCTATGTATAAACAAAAATAAATTCAATCAAAACAAAGAACTAAAACAATATTATACTGATTGCTTTACATCTGAAAGCAATGCAATGTAGCACAAAGCATAACTAAACCCATTACCAACTATGCCCCCAATTTATAAACATCTCAAACACAATACACACAACAGAAGTTCCTTTCTTCAACATTCAACATTATATTCCACTAACAATATTTTAAAC
>JAANSM010002123.1:0-15998 GCA_036850725.1 Orchesella villosa
CCGCATTTTACATTTATTATGTTTCGTTTCACGCATAACCTTACGCTCTCCAACATTTGCACATCCCCCTTGATGTAATTTACTGTTTATATGTTTCGAAAAATTCATGCAGAACTCACTTGATTTTGGCTTTAATTTTTCATGCCTACACGCCAAATTGTATGTATCAGCACAACATAATAATATCTGCATATATGGATGTATGCAATTGCACCTGCAGTAAAAAAAACATTAAGGTACAAACTAATATAATTTTTTCCTTTGTTCATTTTTGCATATTTTAGCATCCGAGTGCCGCTAGACTGTTTGGATTACGAGATTGTATGAAAATTAGCAACTACGACGGAACGGTGGTACTGCTGGTAAAAAGATTGGTGTTCTGTTGAGCGTTGCATTATAGTGTATGAAAAATGTCCATTCTCAATTTGAAACTTTACATCCTTTTTCCTATGAAGAGTGCACATTCATAATGACAAGAAAATGACACGCTAAAAAGTAATGCTAAATGCATGAATCAAGCACGGAGAACGTAGTTACATTTTATATATACGTGAGTGTGTTTTTGTACGCCTTTTTATACTTGGGAAAAAGAATGATGATGAGATGGTTTGATATTTAAGCTTAAAAATAAGCATGCATGCATGCAGGCAATGGCATGACATATGGGAAAATGGAAAAAATGTTCAAGTTGTTAGTTGAGTTTGCCTATATGGCATGCCATAGATGGTGGAATGGAATAAAAACAGGCTGCAAGGAAGAGAGTGCTTTTGCTGATGGTGAATGCTGACATGACATGAAATGAACCAAACTCTTGTGATATTACTTAGCGATAGGGCATATATATGAAAAGCAAAGGCAAAGGCAAAAGCACACAAACACGTACACACACGGACGGACGGACGGAAAAGTTTGATGATGATGATGATGATGATGACGATGATGGTTGGTTTGGTTGCTTCATTTCTTCCCTTATTCAAGTTTCAGTCTTATTAAGGTACATAAACGTACTACGTTCATACTGCAGAAGAATAGTGTATGCACAGCAGCGCAGCATGAGATACAGATAAAGCAAAAAGAAAAAGAGAAAAGCCGAAAGCAACCTTGTTTTTTTTTGCTCCTCTGTGTGAGCGAGGATTAAATATATTTGGCCTTCTACATGAAACGAAAGGCAAAAGAGAATTTTGAGTGTGGCTTCACTCTGCCTGCATGTAGTTTGAGTTGCTGAAGAAGTCGAAGGGGGTTCGGAAGACAAAGAATGGTGGCATACGAGTATATACCGTGCTAGCTAACGTTTTCCCAAGTTTCCCCTGAGTCACAGTATGAAAAGGATGTGTGTATAGAGTGTAGCTGAAGTAGAGATATGATGTGGTGTGGTGTGGTAGAATGAGAACGAACATGCAGAGTCATACGATATATATTTGCCTACACGACATGGCTATGGCTATATAAAAATATGCTGTTCAGTGAATTCAGGATGTGGCTGTGCGCTGGCTCTGAGGAATATTCTATTTGGATGGTGAGCTCTCCTGTGTATTTTCTCGTGTGTGTGTGTGAGAGAAGTAAGTAGATATACATTATAATGATGATGATGATGATCATGATGACGATGACGAGCAAAAGAGAACTAGTTTCCACTCTGCGATATCTATGTGGAATGAAATGCTGTGTTCAAGCTCGTCTTCTTTTTTTTCATACGAACCAACGAACAAAAAGGACATTGCTTTTGGGTTCTGCTGCTGCTGCTGACGACGACGAAGTTCGCTTTTCGTGCTGCTGGTGATGATGATGGGGAATAGGAGGAGGATGGGAATGAAGGCAAGCAAGTAAAATGAAGACCTAGAGAAAAATAACACGGGAGCAGTACTGTATAAAAACCACAAAACATGGAAGCTGAACAAGCAATGGAAAAATTATATATGAGAACGAGAACTTTTAATGCATATAGCATGTACCAACATAGTATATAGGCGTAAGTAGTTTCAGCAATAGCTTTCCATTCCATTTTCCATGAAGTCCGCTTTTTGGGGTGGAATTTATCTTTTTCAGAGAAATAGACGAGGTACCGACCGACACACCGACACCATCATCATCATTATCTGAGTTTTGGATACCCAAACCTGCAGCAGCGACCATGTGCCTATGTCTCCCTCTCATATTCACTCTATTCTATCCATTCCGTGATAACGTTGCTCGTGAAGCGACTGAGAGACCTTCGCTCGCGATGAGATATGGAAGGATAAGTTAGACTTGCTTCATATGATGTGCAATCGCAATCAAAATTATATGCTGTTTATGAATAAATGGGATACAGGTCTACGTGAGGAGGTTTTATGCCATAAATTCTGCGCTAAACGTATGCCCTATCATGAATCGTACAAAGATACAATTATGATTGTAAATGCGTTTTATACATTTCATATGTATATGGACTATGGAGAATCTTAATTCGCTACACGATGCAACTTATGACATGTCATGTCAGAATGAATACCATGCATTTACTGGAAATTCCATCATCTGCTTACTTACTACATATATATAGATATCCTTTTACCCAGAAAATAACTAGCGTAAGCGTATCATCATCATATCAAAACAAAATATGAATTAAGAATGAAGACTAATGAGCAATACAATGTTAAATTGACATCCACAAACAGTCAGGATTACATACTTATATATAGAGAAATGATTGGCATCGTGCATAGGAAGTTTTTATCGGCTTAGAGCACGCTTTAATTTTTCATGCAACAGAAAAAAGTACACAAAGGAAAATACGAAACCATTTTAATACTTTGTTCACTTCACTTGCACTCTACTAGCGCATAACGCTTAGTATAGTAGAGGGAGAGAGCCGAGCCGAAGCAAGTGACGCCACATGAAAATCTATCCTCTCTTGAAACCAAACCATTTTTCATGAGCATTTCTACGGCATCCTTCCCAGGCTTCTCCTTTCCCAAAATTTTCATAAGAATCACACATGCACAAATGAGCACACCGGCTATATAAGACTTACGTATCACTGATCTTCATATCAGTCACTCAACAACAACGGCATCAGATCAGTCCACCCATCCGAGTTTTCCTCCTATACTGTTTCCGTAACGGGTGAACATGAACAAAACTTCTTTCTTGGATTGCCCTTTTCCGAAAAAATACTTTCCATCTGGTTTATGTTTCTTAACATGTGATGATGATAAGCATGAAAGTCTTCATCTTTTCCACCGCCGTCCGTCGTCCTCAGTCATTTCGTTGGCTCGCATCACACGCATCGCATCCGTTAATAAAGGGACGAAGAGAGAAAATACATGAAAGTCGCCAACGCATCGCCATGTGTGGGAGGGATGTGAAGCTGTATCAAAGTTTTAAACAAGAATCGGAACAAAACATCCTGCCACTTTTTCTATGACTATTGCCCATTGTATAGCCCATAGGAAAAGGAGGATAAAAGCTCGAGAAAAGAAGAGAGGAAAAAAAAATTTAAGCGCATGATGATGACTGTACGATGGGAAAAAGCTCTCTTTAAAAAAAAGACGGTATCAAAAGAAGATCAAAAACTCTGCTTGATGTGCTTGTGCTGTACTGCTACAGCAGTATATTCTACTGAAGACGAATTCAGAATCTACAGAGATAGAGAGAGAGAGAGACTTCCCCTTCCATTACACAAGCTGCTTTCATTTTTGGGCTTGCTTCTCTTTTCTCACTAACTCTTAGCTTCCTTTTCCCTTTTCCCAATGTTTAACGAATTCAGTTGAGTTTGAGTTGTCCCCAAAAAACTCTTATTGTATATACGTACTTAATAGTATTGCATTGCGGCGTTCATCCTCCATACATTAACACACACACGACAACTCTAACTCTGGCTCTGGGTGGATGAAGCAAGAAGAGATGTTGGATGTGTATAAAATTTCATGTGCTTCCAGCTACAGGAAGACATTTCATATTGACGAAGGGAAGAGAAAAGAAGGAGAACACGACGACGTCTGATATTCTCTCAGCAGCAGTGGCATCGTGTGGTATGGCATAGCATGGCAATTGAAGCAGAGCAAAAAGGCTTGCATGCAGGTATCAGGTTTTATGTGATATAAAAGCAAACTCAAATAAGGAAATAAGGATATTATCCTGAAAAAGGTCTTCTCGTGTGCTCTCTGAAAATTCTCCGTTATATCATATCCCAAGCTATATATATTCATATGTACATATATCTCCACTTCACTCTGCTCCTGCTCTCCTTCCATTCCAACTTATATATGCTACTGCTCTGGTATTGCTGGTCGTGGTGTGTGTGGTGGTGGTTGAAAATGTTATGTTATGTACAGACGGATACGGATGGTTATATGAAGTTTTCTACTGCTGGGGAAAATAAATGGAATGAGGGCTTTACTTGTCTTGCTTATCTGCCACTCTCTTCGGCATTTACCAAAAGGGGGTCTGTTCATGTCCTACGCCAAGAAGCAAATTGAGTCCAACATATTTTCTCCCAAGAAAATTGAGCAAACTTGTTATACTTGAGAATGAGGAAATTATTTATTCATTTTGAGTTTTGAAACATCCAATTATTTTCCACTGATGAAGTTATGAATGCCCCTTTTCTCTACTAATTTGCCAATGCAGTAGTACCATCGAGCTAGGCTAGCTGCTGCTTTTTGGAACGAGGCGAATAACTAAGTGAGCGAGTTTGCTGTTGTAAAAGGAGAAAAAGGAGAAAATATTGTGCATAAAAACTTGTTCCATTCGTTTCTTCACAATTTCTCTCGCATCACACAACCAAAGCAAAGCCTTATGTGAATGGAGCAACTGGGCTAGAGGACGACGGGCATTTATTTTTACCAGGAAAAGCAAACGAGCGAGAAGGGAATAAAGTAGACAGACGAGAGAGAGAGAGAGAGAAGACTTGACTAGAATTTCGCCTTGCTTCCTTCATGTAGGTAGGTAAATACATAAAAATGTGGATTGGATTGGATGTTGGATTGTTGAGAACTCTTTTCTTTTTTTCCTCATTTTCATTTGCATGCGCTTGCTTTTTTTCTCTTTGTGTCTTCATGAAAATCATGATCATGCATTTTCCTTTTGGTAAACATTTAAATGGACATTTCAAACCTTAACAATTGATACGCCCATATATGATGATGATAATGCTAGGCATGCATGCTTAAGTGTTCGGAATTTGTCATGTTCAATGTTCGGAAAAATCTTTTCCCTGATGATAATGATCATTATTGATTTTTAATTTCCTTTTGGTAATTGAGTTAATATGGAAAGTTTGTAGCTTAAAAGGGATTATTTTCTTGGAGATAAAATGAGGTGATGATGATCATAATGATTTTGTACTCTCCATTTCCTACTCCTCTTTCTCTGTTCTCTGATGCAGCAGCTGACTAGACCGGACCGGTGTTTGTTATTGTCTTGTAAGGAAAAGAATTTTTTTTTCGTGTAAACGAGGAAAACATGAGATAAATTAAAGAACGCGTAGCGAACCTAAAGCAGAAGATAAGTTTTCCTTTGTTCATCATCATCATCATCGTGATGCTGTGTGCTCGCATCGCATTAGGTTCTTTCATCGTCGCCAGTTGACTTTAGTAAATAAATGAAAGCAGAGGAGAGAGAATGAATATTTTGTGCCATTCTCGACTCGACCTCCCGTACGTTTGTAATGCTGTATGTAGAGAATGTTATGCTGCTTCATGCATTTTCGTTCTTCAGTTGAGAGGAAAGAGATGAGGAAAGCTTTAGTGTTCTTTCCCTCTCTCTCTCTCTTCGTTCAATAAGTATTTTATCTGTTTCATCGTATATCGCAATCACATCCCATCCCATTGAGTTCTTCTCTTGCATTCTTGTAACCCATATGAGAATATGAGCGTTTGAGTTTTCAGATGCCGAAGAGAAGCAACTTTTTAGCAGCTTAGCACTTTACTTCTTATTTTATTCACTTTGTTTGCCGCTCTACGTCTTTTCCTACTGCATTATCATCATTACTTACTTTCAGCTTGCATTCACCTTCTTGCTTCCCTACTTGAAGGAGACGGTTTGCCTTTTTGGTTGTTTTCAAGTCAGGAAGAAAAACGTCAAAGTCAGCGGAGAAAAGTAGAGGAAGCAGAAGAGAAGAGAGCTGCTAAAGAGGAGACGAAAAAGAGTTGGAAGTTAGAGGTTGTTTCAAGAAGAATGTATGCATGCATGATGCTTCTCAAAGCTTAAAGCAACGGGACTCATTTTGTTGTTTGTGTGTGAGAGAAATAACATATAAAGTCTAAAAGTGTAGTTGGGAGTCTCGTCAGTAGTAAAGTAAATTCAGAAAAGGAAAGACAAGCAGAAATGTTTCATGGGTTTGGCTGCTTGAAAGAGTAGAAGAGAGAGAGAGCTTTTCAGTTTTTGAAGGATGGATGGATGGATGGGTGGTTGAAATGTCTGAAAAAGGTTTGAGCTTGCTTCATCGTTTGTTATAAAGGAATATTATTATTGAGTTCATCGTAAGTTCTAGTTGCAGTTGGTTTGGTTTGGCTTGGCTCTGCTCGTTTTTATGCTGCTTCATCTCATACATAAATGCCACACTGTATTATAGCTATCAAAAAGGAAAAATGTAACAGCACCAGAGAATGGATGCCATGCCATAGTAAAGTAGAGGCAACGAGTTAGAATAGAATGTTGGATGGATGGATGAAATAAATATCTTGTTCTCTTTTTGTATGCTTGTAGTAATATCCTATTGCTAGAGTTGTAGAGCTGTAAGCTGTGTAAGCTTAAAAAGACCCTTTCTTTTTCGTTTCATGTTTGTTATACACAATTTAAGATAGAGCGAGAAGAGAGAGAAGTAAAGTAGGAAAGGACAGAATAGAAAAATGGTATCGCATATATGGAGTTCTCATGTTCAGACTTTTTGAGACAGAGTACCAAAAGCAAATGGAAGGCAGCTGTAACAAAATAACACGCAGGCAAAAAGCATTTTCCAACAAAATATTCCATTCCCAAATGTACGTAGAACGTAAGTAGTCAGAGAGTCAGAAAAGGACGAACAAGAAGTTGTAATATGTAATGGTGGTGTGGTAGTAGTCTCGCTCGTCTCTGTAGTCATCGTATAGTGGAGCAAAGGCAACAGCACACAAATTTTGTATAGAAAGGTTCTCTCATCATCAACTAAACTGAAGCCCCCAAATGCAATGCATACTATATAACACAAAGCTCAAAATGAATAGTGCTGTTTTTCTCTACAACTCTGAAACTTGAGCGTTCGAACGAAGCGAAGAAGCTTTTTTGGGTTGCTTGCTTTTGGGTTTGGTTGTTCGTAAAGTAAAATATAATATTCTGGCTGTAATGTAGCGTATCTGACTCTGACTCAAGTACGAGCTCTACTACTTCATCCTTATGTGTAATACGTTCGTCGTGCTTTTGCCTTTGCTTCTCTTCTGTTTTACCAGCAAACGAAACCAAAGGGAGGATTTTTTAGTAGATTGATATGAGTGAACAAGAGAATGGTATGCTGTGGTGTATTTGAGAATAGGGTATGGTTGTTGGGTTGGTTGGCTCGTTTCATTTCTCTCTTCCTTTCCTCTATATTATATTCTATGTTGCTGCTGCTGAGTTTTGCCTTTGAGGACATTCGCTAGTTCGATCCAATCCACCACCAACTTTGTCTATTTGCTTATTCTATGCTATATGTGGAGCCAAAGCAAGAGAGGAAAGAGAATAGTAATACGGCTGTTGTGAAGGGAAAAAAGACTTGTGCTTCTATACTTCACCACACACACATACACATAAAACGCTTCAATATCAGATTCATACCATTAGGAACGAATGCTCTATGCCTGGCTATACTATACACACATAAGTTGAGAGCTGAGTTCTGTCTGCTAGGCAAAAAGCTTTACATTACTCGTTTAGAAGCTCTTTGGAGACTTGAAGTTTGGTTTGGTTGAATTTTTGGAGTTGAGTTGAGCTGCAAAGCTAAAGGGTAAAACGCGTTTCTCTCTCCTTCTCTTTCCATTGCATTACATTATATTCGTTCTCTCTGGTAGATTACGTAAAAGAGCCCCATCATATCACACAGCTCTGTATACCTACCTTCTCTCTACCACAGCACGGCATAGCATATATAATGCTGGCTTTCCTGTTGTGAACAAAAAAAAAAAAATTCTCCTGCCACTACTCTTCTCTACTGCTGCTGCTGTAGATTTGTGTCTGCTGAGAACTGTGAGGTAAAAGGTCCACTGGTGAACTTACTACTACAGCTAAAGCAGAACAAGACGGACGTACGGAAAAAGGAAAGCTCTTGCCTAGCTCTTTTCTTGTGAAAAGTTGCGTTGCATTCAATTTACTTATTATCATCATCATTGCCTTTGCATTGCCAAAGCATCTTTACTTGATCAGGCAAAAAGGAGGAATTTTCTCTCTTTTGTGTCCTTCCACTACACACACTTGGCTCCTGTCTTTTGTGTGACTCTCCGATTCTCCTCTCTTCCCTTCTGCAAGGGCAGACACCGTGTTTTTTTTTCGCTCGTACTTTGGTGACTGACTGGAAAACGAAGACACCAATTTTCACCCGCTATTTTACTTGTGTCTTTTTCAACACAGTGTAATATAATCGTTACTGGAGCTCGTCTCACCTTGCGTCATACAGGTAAATTTTGCTATTCTCTTGAATTACATTTTTATTTTTGCATTCGTTTATTTGTGTGTAGTTTCGCTTGTTTTGGTGAGCTTATTTCTCGTGGGCTTTCCAGATTGTGATAATGTGCTTTTTGAAGAACATGTCAAATGGAGGAAGTGTAAGGAATTTCAGGAGCATGTAACTTTATAGTGACTGCGTTGCTTTTATCCAGGAAAACGTGTACACACGCATCATTTACATTTTGCCCAGTCTTGTCTCATGTCACCTTAGATCGAAGCAGCGTGGCATTGAATTTCGTTTGATATATTCCAAGAAAGATTATAGGTAAATTCATTCATAGGGATTGCTTTATCGTGTTGTGTTATATGTCGGATGAAGACAGCTGCTTAGGTTTCATACATTACTTTGGTGAGCTTATAATATCACAGACAGAGACTCGCCGGGTTTTCCATTTCTCTGGAAAAGCAAATAATTGTGTGGGGTAGGTACGTGCATACCAAGGTTGTCTTCATTTTGTAGCCCCCTCTTTTCCTTCCTTTTTGCATGTTGACAATTTTGATGTTGCAAGCAAATGTCTTTGTATGTTCAAGGCAAATTCCTTAACTTTAAAGATTACGCACATAGTTAGGCTAAATTTGCCATTCATGTTTTGGGGGTGCAAGGGGTTGTCATTTCGATCTGTATTTAGAATACATACATATAGTATTATCACTTGGTTCGTGTATTAAAATTTTTTATTTTCTGTGAAATAATCGCTCTTGCACTCAATCATTCATGATATGCATATTATTCTCTTGGATTTTATTTTGTTTTGCAATGTCTGTAAGATTTTGTGTGATTTCATATAACGTACCTATTGTCAAGGCGTATATAACGCAATGTTTTAATATGAGCTCGATGCGATGTTGAAATACTCGAGCTGTAGAATGGGATTCATATGCAATCATCTCTTTACGTTTATTTTGGTATTGAATTTGACCATTGAGATCAGAAGAGGCTCATGGAATCTGTCTCTTAAGGTTGTTTGCACCTAAACAAAACTTATTCATGAAAAAGTAATCATTTCCTTATCACACATTTCCTTTGAAGAGTTGGTTGACAACTGGAATCTAGAGTCTAGACTCTAATAATATCCTTTTGATGGTGGTGTAGGATTCGTTGTATGATACCTGACTCCGACTCCCACATGAAAGAGCACAATCACATAAAATATTGTCGAAAAACTTTATACAACCAACCATCATTACTAACGTATTTCTTATGTTTATCATTTTATTTCAGAATTCGAAACTGTCACTCGATTCACATTATTAGCCCAAAAGAAAACTTTTCATTGACTAGGAAGGAAGTACCATACTGAATCCAGCCTAAATATGAATATGAGCGAGACAACAACCGCGGCATTCTTGTCCAAAGGATCCCCTGGACAATTCAAGGTACAGAAATTTACTTAACTCTTTATTCGTGTAAGTGTAAAAACATATCTGCATAACATAAGCGCATATCAAATGGATGTTCATCAATTTTCATCAAATTCATATAAGCCTGAAGGCAACAAATGAGATTTGCAAAAACAAATCAATGCCATGTGCATCGGTATCACATGCATGCAAAAGAGACATTCACATGAAAACCTTTCTTAATTTACGCACGGCACACGCACACTACTAACTAAAGTAATACTCCTACCACAACAACACATACACACATTCTTCTTCTTGACACCCGGTTTTTTGGAGGGGAAACAACATGCTTTTTGACGTAAAGGATACCACACACACATTCACATTGGCCCATTATCATCATCATCATCCATTCCATTCAGTCAGTCAGTAAGTTTGTTTTGGGCAGGAAAGAAAAGCGAGATGTAATACACTTATATGCATCATCATCATCATATGTATCTTATATAAAATGAGCAACGCCACGAGTTTTTCGATATATAGTACTAATAAGGTATATACATGTATTTACTAATAAAAAGCTCTATACTTATATAAGGGAATGCGGTATGCCCTGCTCATTCAGTATAATATATGCCACTGACACTGGTGCTATCATCAGACAGCTCTCGCGAGTAAAGGCAGTGGCTTTTATAATATTATGCAACTCAAACTTCTCCTGAATGCTGCATATACACACGTTCTTCTCCAACAAAACTGCAGTGAACATATAAAATGTACATATTATTTCCATTCTTACTACTTTGCTTACTACAAAGCTATTACCGCTTACTAGTTTTCTCGTCATGAGAGATCGGGTGCGATCAGATGATTTTGTCGAGCAAGGCACAAAAACATTTTAACCCTCTTTTCGTCTCACTCTCTCAACTTCCACTATTACTTATATAACAAATATATATGCTTATATTGCACACTGAATTCAACAACTTGCAAAGAAGTTTTTGTTAGCAATATGGGATATAGAGTAAAATGGTAGTATAGTGCACGTTGACTTTGCTCTTGGATTTTAGTAGTTATCTGAGGTCGGTGCCACACAGTCATGCCATGCCACCAACCAACATTTACCAATATAAAGAAAATTCAATAACTTGAACTGCTATATAAGAAGCATTCATTCCGTACTTATGAAACTGACAGAAGAACTGCAAGGCTGTTACTATTGGCTCAAAGAGTCTATCTATCTTTGTGTATGGATGCGATTATAAGAAGGAAATATACAAGGAAGGAAAGAGAAGCAACTCTGAGTCTGAGAGAGAGAGAGATGTATTATCAAGATAGAGAAGAAAAAAGTGTGATCCATGAAAGTCCATGGAATCACTTGAAACGTGTAACTGTGTGTAAAAAAACCATATGATGATGTAGTCATGTATTTTTACTCTGGAGAAGAAGTAGTTTTCTTTTTTATACTTTTTTTGAGCAACAGCTAGCATCAGATCAGAGTCGTAGAGCCAGAGCTCCTTTCTTATTCTGCGAGTCATAATATTAGGCGGACATATAGTGGCGTGGGCCCTACTCCTTGTATTTCCTCTATCCGATTCTTTGGTTGTTCTCTCTTTCTCATGTACATACACATCCTTCCTGTTCCTTCCTTGTCCTTTGCCTAGGTTTTTCAACATCATCATCATGATCATGGTCGTCGTCATCAGCGTATGCTTACTTTTACTACAAACGAAGCTCACTGATTCACTCATTCATTCATGGAAGAAGTGAGAGAGAGAGAGTTGTGAATGCGATATATGTCTGGGAGAAGTAAAGTATGCGTTTTGTAAGTGAGCCTTGTCGGAGTAAAAGTCTGGATTCTGAAGCGAGTGGGTATAAACTGAAGGAAAAGCTTATTATGTATTACGCATTTATAGGAAACGAGTTTGCTCAAAAGTACAAGTATATCGGTGTAATATGTACTCTCGAAAACTCCTGTTGCTCCTGTTGTGGTGATGGTAGTGGTGGAGGAGAGCTGATATTATATAAGAAACTAGAAAGGGTAAAGATATCCAGCACTTATAATATGAACTCAGCCCCTACTATAAAGAGGCGAACTTATATATCATGAAGGACTACTATATAACATTCTGTTGACTGAAGGAGTTTTTAGCGGAGTACTAGGACAGGACACACACATGATTATTAGTAGCCTTGCATTTCGTTCATTCATTCACAGTCGTTCATTGCGTACGGACGACGATACACATGGAATGGAGACGAGAGAGAAAGGGATTGCGGAAAGAGTAGGCGAGAAAATAAAAAAGGAGTTTGCTGTAGTGTTTAGTGGATGGGATGAATGAAAGAAAAATTGAAATAAGCGATAGCGATGCTCACTACGAACTTCTGTGACTAGGCACACATTTGAAATGTAGTAAAAAGAAAGATGAAAGAAAAAAATCTTGGCCCGATGCAGTTTTTGCATATTTCTTGCATTGCATTGCAATTGGTAGAGAGAAGTAAAGAAAGAAGGGATTAAGAAGTTAGAATAACACAACATCCTGGCAGTTGACGTATTCATTGATACTTCTTGTAGACAAGACAGGAACTGGAACCTCCTTTCAAGAGGACATGCTACAAGAAAGAAGTCGAAGTCTCTCATCCCGTCTTTCATATCTATGTGTGTATATTTTTTTGTGAGTTCATCAGCTCGCAGAGTTACTCAGAAGAATAAACATTGCCTGTAATATACATACTCTCCCTGAGATTTTATATGATTCAAGAGATATAAAGAGTGTTTAATAGCAAATCCCGTTCATTCAGCTTTTGCTTGTTTGTTGAGTTGTTGCTTGCGTATCTAGCTTTGGGATGCGATGAAATGATGACTCTTCTATTATGACATGAGCGAGCACATGGGAATTGCCCATTTAAAGTACCTACACATTGGAACGATACGGTATATTATTATTAGAGAGAGGTATGCACATACATACATCTATATAAATTCTTGATTTCATTTTGATATCAGGCGAGAAGACATGTGCTCGAGCAGCTGACTGATTGTGAGTTTTTGCTTTCAAGTTCAACTAAAACTGCAACTGAACGGGGACACAAAACGTGCATTGTAAACATTTACTTTGCCGTTTTGCATGTATACTATTGTATTATGGCTGGGAGAGGAGACAAATGTTGTCTATATATATGCTGGGTTTTATTTCTGCATGGATATTTTTGAAGGTTAGATTGGCTCGATTAGGAATAAATGAATGTGGAATGGATTCTATATAGGTATATGGATTGTAATATTGCACAGATAGACATATATTATATGTACCATTCCATTTCATTTCAACCTTTCCTTAAAGCCTTGCATTTTTTATTGTTTATTATGGAGCAGTGACCGGTGCTGGTTCTGCGATGCCGTCGACAGGTTATATGTTTTATCATGTATCATATTCATCCTAATTTACAAATAGCAAAACAAAACGACCACGTTTTTTGTCTGCTCATTTTTTATTCATAATGAGTTGTGTCGTTGTTGAGCTATATGTAAATTGCGACTACCTTTTGTCTGCTAGGTGAATATCGATACAGGAAAACTAATAATTATCATAGCTACATTGAAGCAATGAGCAAGAAATGAAAATAGAGTTGTAGTAACGCTGGACTAGGCTAATAAAATTAGTGAGCCAATAAGCCGTACCCAGGAACACAAGAAGAGTACATGAAAAAGGTGCATTCAAATTACTCAACCTTTTTTTGAATAGAAATGTCTCAGTGACTATATATTCTGGTGTTTTAGTGTTGCTTAAAAAAATTACGTGGTGCTCACTCCTCTGCATTGACTGACAGACTGATGGCTCTACTTTTCTAGTTAAAATTCATTCAGATCCCGATATATGCATACTACACGATAGGATATACTCTATACCTTATTTACTCACTATACTCCTTCCTTGCGTTTGTTCATCCATTCATTTTCATTTTCATACAAGTATTGGCTTGATTTCCATGTGGCTTTTAGTGTTTACTTGTGTTTTCATTTACTCTAATCATCAGTTTAGCCTACAATAACGTTTCTATCCCATTCCTCCCTCTTCATACTCTCACAAGTCGGCTCTTCTTTCTGTCGTGTGCATACTATGCGCGTGCTTGTTACTCAAAAATAAATAGGAAAGGATTTTTATGAATGATATTAGGTTTATAAATGTAAAAAGGGTAATTACATGGCAGCTGAATTTCATATCATATATAATATATGCCTTATGCATTCCCTCCTATCATAATAGAGCACACAATACCTTCGTTTGTGTAAAATATGCATTTATTTCTAGTAGATTACAAATTACAAGCTAAAGGATAATAATGAACAGAAAATGTAATGTGTTATGCAGATATGTTGGTAATGATAATGAACTTGATGAATGAATGATGCAACATGTAATGTGTAACACTTTAAATAACGCATGCTTGTTTTTGTTTCCCATTTGTATTTATGCTCGCTCTCCTTCCGGTTGGACTTGACAGATTCGTTCTGAGCCTCTACGAAGACGCACTTAAGATCAAGGCGGAATCCAAGTCGAAGAAACCTCAGGACTTGATCAAATTGGATCAATGGTAAGAAAATAAAATTTTTTTACATTTGCTTGGTTTTCAAAAATTTGGCTGAAAAAAAATTGCTTTAAAAAAGATCTAATCTTGCATCGTCAATCGTAGTAGTGTATAATGCATTTTAATTTAATCCATTTACTCCACTTCAAATATTTTCCCATCATGATTGGCAGTCTGAATCTGAATATAAGTGAGAAAAACAAGGGCACAAGTAAACAATATTTATCATTTTTTGGTGGACGGAATAAAGTCGATGTCGATAATATGCATGCATGAATGTGTAACATTTTTGTAATATAAAAGAGTTGTCATAAAGGATAGAATAAATATTTTGTGGAAAAAGCGAGCAAAATAAGCTATGGATGATGATGAAGTAAGCTGCAAAAAGGAGTCATACACATGTGAAATGGAAATAGTAGTGGAAAAGAAGCCAAAACCAAACCATTGCATTTTGTTGTAGCAAGGCAAAATAACCAAGTCGAGTTGCTTCATCCATCCAATATCCAACCAAACCAAACCATGCCAAGCCAACGTAGAGTTCTCTTTCTGCGTCATGTTTCTCTCATATAATCGCTGCCACTGATGTGAATTACTCAACGATATATAGAGAACAGAGTATATATCCTTATATACTTGTGCAGTAACTCGACCTCTTTAGACATATTATATATGCAATATGCATATATACATATACCCATTGGTACATAAAGTATGATTAAGCAGCGCCCTCGATTACTCCCCTCATCGAAGAAGCTCTAAACATCGAACTAGAAACGACTCATGTTCGAAAAGCATTCTCCTCTCCTGACAGGTCAAAGGAAAGGAAGCAACTTAGCAACTCATCCTTTTTTCTAGTAAAAGGAACAGGGTACGGCTTTTTATATGCTATGCTCCTGGTGGTGATGGTGGTATTGGGTTTATATGGTATGCATGCATAGTGGTGATTCAAACAGGACGAGAAAAAATATTTTCTTGGAAAGCTGTTCTGCTCTGCCGTAGTTGTTAGTGGCTCTAAAAAGAGCTTGAAGGCTGACGCTGACTCATGAAAAAGCCAGAGCCAGTGGAATGGAAAAGAGAAGTGTAGGCAGCAACGAAGTACATAAGTGGCAGTGGGTTGGTTGTAGTCGTAGTCTGCTGTAGGGTATATAAAATTCAGTATTTTACTGCCTTTGCCTTCATATAAATGCAAAGCATAGAGGGAGAGAGAGAGAGGAACCATGTATTATTATCTGCTTTTTCAAGGCATGACGAATAAAAAGGAAAAAAAAGATATCAGGCTGGCAGCACAGTATAAAGCAGGACGTTGGTTGTGTACATAAAAGCAGTATATCTATAACTAGTTAGCTCTGAGCTGAGCTCGTCTACCCCATCATATGCCTAAGAGTTATAAAAGCACACATATA
>JAANSM010002124.1:0-15996 GCA_036850725.1 Orchesella villosa
TTTATAAATGGTTGTAAATATACCATGTACAGAAGTGATGTATTCAATCAAAAATTAAAACCAACTCAAGAATGCAAATAATAAGCAAGTCCATACATAATCATTTTCTTACTAACCATAATCATGCGATTATTCAATTGAAGAATCGCCTATCGAAGATATTCGAAAATTCTCACAATAAGTATAATGCATGACTTTAAATTGTATTGCATACAAATACTTACGTTTTAGCTAGCTAAAATGTGAAGCTACTTTCAACTTTACTTCAAGAACGAACGAACTGAATTTGGGGCGTTGGGAGATGCATTTTGTCTAGAATGTCTTAGGATAAACTTAGCTTATAGCAAATGCTTTCACTACTTTTACCATTACCTGTTCTAAAATCCTGAAACCAGATAAATGTTTTCTAGATATATGTTGTACATCGTGCATATATAAATCATTTCTCTGGTTCGTGAAGTTTCTCAAATGTAAAATGTATCTGGCCCGTAAATGTGAAATTTCTGAAATCATAGTGAAACAATCTTTCTTTCTATTGCATATTTTGCATTAGTCATTAGTTGATGACGCGATATCGAAGAATAATGAAAGAATGATAAATATGGAAAATCCTTTATCAATCTGTTTGGTTTTTAGGTCAACTGATGAGTGACATGTAGAAGAATTGAATTTCTCATGGTAAGTAAGACCTATGCCTTGCTACTGGGGTATCTTGATATAAACATGTAATTACCGCATACGTCTTCCGATTTATTAACGTAGATAATGAAGCGATAGGTAAATATAAAATATAAAAATTAGAACATCATTAAAAATTAAAATGATTCGTTATTAAAGTTGACGACCTGGATTTAATTGCATTGAATTAAAGTAAGCAGACGTAACATACTTGCAGTGCGCCTCGTGAATAAAAATGTATAAATTAACTACTTATTATTAATATTGGCACTTTGCCCATTGTTTTATTATTATTTTCTAAGAAACAATACTCCTATTGCATAATGGTTTTTCGTAAGATGTAAGAGCATTGACCGAAAGAACGGTGGCATATTGAACTTAGTTTGACTTATGTGCACATTCCTGCTATGTAAGACTCTCTAATACTTCTTCGCCACATCACACCACCATACCACTACCTACCGCTCCAATTAATCGTTAATATCCGGACCGAAAAGACGTGCAATACAGCTTCCTCCCTTTTCGTAAATCTGCAACCATGCTTCCTTCTAAGGCACAGTTCTCAGTGCAAAAGTCTGTCCTTATTTTTTTAATCTTGTTCAGTTGCGTGCTCGGAAATCCTCTGACCAGGAGGCAGTTTTCCCTTATCAGGAAGGGATTGGAAAAAGCAGCGGAGGAACTTCTTGGTTCAGACGATCAAACCAAGCCAGCGGACATTTTGGTTCAAGAGAAGTACGACGAAAAGAACATGACGTATTATCATGCAGGGGATAAATCCCTTCCTGTCTTCCTTTCTTATGGTCTGAACAACATTGCTAAAAAGGTCCACGTTCTCCTGCGTGGTGAAGACTATATGAACCCACAGGATGAGCATACGTTCATCGTTTTGAAGCAACTGGCTAGCGACGCTGCCCAGTACACCGTTCACTCAGCATATGTTGAGTAAGTCACAAACGAATTAACTACCTTCGTAGCAAGAGTATTGCAATTGCAACCGTACAATATGAGTATAGTAACAATGTTTTAATGAAACTTTTTTCCATATGGTAGGAACTTATCATCGCTTGCGACTGGTGCTATTAAATGGTTTGACAATTTGGTAGAGCAGAAGAAAAACGTTAAGCCTCTTTTGTATCAGATGGGAAACGCCGAGATGCAAGCTAGATCCCTTCGCTCTTTCAGGTACAAGATCAGCCTTTAGCATTCTAAAATGTTTTTCAGGTTTAAACCTTTTAAAAGTCAGTACTAGCAATCATAGCTTTATTACATGTTGACTGTAATATTTCTAGACCTCTTTGTGATTGGATTGGATTTTTGCTACTTTGTGACTCACCCAAAGACATTGCTCCCATAAGAAAGGATCGTGGTGAACCGATGATAGAAGATGAGGAAGAAACAGGTGCGCCTTTAACTTGGTGGATGGCACAATCATCCACTGAAGAAGAAGCCATGAGTCCTAGTGCTGGTGGTATGAAATCTAAGCGCCAATTGCCCCGTAAGTACTGCATACTTCAAAAAATAGAAAATTAATAATGTTTACAGAGAACCGAGTTAACTCATGATGACGTTCTTTTGACTTTGTTTCAGCAAATTCTACTCCAAAACCCGTGCCTACTCGTAAACCAGAAAGTTCAAGCTCCAGAATTGTCTCCAAGTCTGCAAAGGTAGATTCTTATTACTTTCGAAGCGTTTAAAATTACAAAGCATTGTATTATAACAAAAACCTCTATGATTTTCTACAGTCCAAACCCCAGGTGAAAGCCGAAGCAACCAAAACTGACCTTCGCGATAACAATTTGGGTGATGGGAAACCAGATGAATATGTCGCGAAACAAGAGGAGGAAACAACACCAGTCGTCAACAAAGGCAATGTGAACCAAGAAGGACAAGGACGCTCGTTTGGTAAATATGACCCGAAGAAACACAATGATGAAAGCAGCTCCAGCAAGAAGAAGCACAAGAAGAAACACAGGAAACATAATCTCCGGGATTAAAAAATACATTTATGTATGCCTAATTTGATGATCTAACAAATAAAACAACCATGCATTCAAAATATTTCCACATTTAAAAATTTATTAGATGGGTCACACTCAACTGCCATAAATGTAGATACGATGGTTGACAGATTGACACAACAAGATTCAAACATGAATACGATCATTATTATGCATAATATACTGATGATGATAAATCCTATTTACTATACATTTATATAACGTAATACGACATCGATATCGATACTCACCATACGGCACCTTTTACTATTTATGCTTCCCCTTTCATTTTAATTGTAAATTACGTATATGACACAATCGACAATGACACTGTCCAGCATCCAGAAGAATATTTTTTAGGATTACTACTTCCTCCACCTTCATATAAACAATAGAACAACCAAAAAACTCAATATTTTTTTCATACACCTGCAGAATTCTTAATAGCTCATGCCATCAACGCTTTTCTAATAAATATAGAAGATTCACATGATTTTTTAAGCTTTCTCTCTTAAACTGAATTGAATCAATTGCAAATTACGTCTCAACATAACATTAAACATTTTTGTGTACGCGACAATGTTACGCTTTTCCAGCAATAACTACAACAGCCAATAATTTCTGACCAGCAGAATGGCCGTATCTAATTAATCCATCTGATTCTATTCTAGACATTACATATAATAGGATAGGACTGTAGTAAGTAGTACATCTACTACTGATCTACGTAAACGGCAAACGTGTCATCAATACATTCATTCTGTGACTTACGTAACTTATACCTTATGTACATACAACATACAAAGCAATGCAAATATTTATATGAATGCACATAAGTTTTTGCATGCGCAAGTTTCTAATGTGCTAAAAATTATATAGGATATTTGATACATGTATAACTTAAAAACACCAGCATTTGTTAAGCTAACAATCTTATCAGGGAGTAATAAAGGCGCAGTTAGTTTACAAGGAAACTGACTCGAGTTTCAAGTTTTAGACTGAACCATATCTCTGTGAATAATAACTACCTATAAATATAAACGTAGTTAGGACCAAGTACAATAAAAAGCAGTGTAGCAAGTTGTACACAACAGTATCTACTTACTTTTACAATTTATGAAATGCAGTTAATTCACACGTTTCTCATTAGTATTACAATAACAATAATTATTAACTCGGGCTTTGACTACAAGTGTTCAACAAAGATTGTGCTTCTTTTATGCTAACAGTATAGTATAATGTGGATTAATGTGTGTTGTCTAGTGTGAAGCATGCATCATGTCTCGGCCTGCATGACATGTACTATACTAAAACCTACGAGCACACATTTAAAACCTTTCCTGTTTTGTGTGTTCATTTAACAATGTGAGTTATCTAGACAAACAAATTAGTTTTAGTTGTTTACAAATTACAACCTAATCACATTTAGAACCTGAGAATCGTGCTTGTATGGTTCACAATTAATTGATACACGTACATATTACTAGTGATCGTACAAATTATTTTGTTAATTTTTGATGCTGTTTAGGCATAACAAACACATTCTCCTCTTAAATTCAAAATATCTTACGAAAAGGAAGCAAAAGTATAGAGTTAGATGTACTTAAACGAGATAACACTGAAAAGAAAAATTCTTTTGATAAATTTGTTCTGAATGCAACAAAGAATGTGACAGATTTTCACAATAAGAAGCTCGTACATTTTTCATCGCTTGATTTCTTAATCTCTATAATTACTTCATAACACACGTTTAATTCGTTTAGCTACAATCCACTACTTTTCCTATATTCCCTAATTTATATGTAAATCGTATGATAGTAAAACTATTAAAAGCATAAAATGATCATAAACGAGTACAAGCTTAGGTTTATCAGTAGCAGACACTTTTTGGGGCAACCTGTGATATAAATGAAGAAGTACCCTATAATAGTTTAGACATTTTTTGATTGTGAAACTGATTGAATAAGATAAATCATAGGTATAGTTATAACTATTAACACTTAAACAGCAGTACAGTACATACAAGGTTGTTTGATGAACTAGTGATATACTTAACACTTATAAAATACCATTTCATTTAAAGTGTCGACATAGCACATTAATTGGATGAGCTAAGGTCAATAGTTTTGTCTGATCTGAGGGAAACGTGGGATGGCAAAATAACGTCTTTCCCTTACTTATCTTAGGTATACATATCGGTCTACAAAGATCTACTCGCTACGGATCGAAAAGGTGGTTGATGATTTTTATCTTCTTGTTGATCATTTTGGATTGTTGTATTCATTCGGGAAAATACGGCGCATTTAAACGCTTAGACTCACGTAAGAATGGTATCTCTGTATATTTCTCTTGAGAATGTCAGCACAGGGTCCAAGAACACGCTCAAACCTTGCTCTATCCAACTTGACACATTTAAGTTCTCCTTGTGCAATAACCGTGGCGGCTCTTGGTCGATCGAGGAGAAGTGCAATTTCTCCGAAATAATCAGACTTGTCGAGCTCTGCCACTTTTACGTCCTGATTGTCAATCGTTTGGGTGACGATTGCTGTGCCCTCAACAATAATAAAGAATTCATCACCATAATCTCCTTGCTTCACAATTGTAGCTCCGGGTGGGAACGTAACCGGCTCCAAAGCGTCCGCAACAGTCATCCGTTCCCACTCATCAAGACTCTCTGCACAGAGTTTCACGAACCAAAACCAAATTAGAAACTACAAGTGGAAAACTTTGGAAACCATTTGTCATCTCCATCCCCCACGATCACAGACATGTGAGGGAAAACTTACCCAAAATTGAAACTTTTGACAATAATGCTTGGTACATCTTTCGTTTGCGGATGGTTGATCCCATAAGAATTCGTCTGTACGAGTCTCGATCAATTACCCACAGCTTGACATCCGACTTTGACTTTACAGTTGCAGCTCTTGGCGTTCCATAAATCAAAGCCAACTCACCGAATGAACCTCCTTCTCCAATGGATGTCAAAAATTTTCCTTCCTTGCTCACTTCCACTTCTCCAGAATCAATGACGTAAAAATAATTACCCTCATCACCTTCCTTAATTAGGGTCTCTGATGCAAGGAAAGTTTGCATAAACATGGCGTCAAACACGTCAGATCGCTCCGTCTCATCCAAATGAGAGAAAAGAACATTTTTGGAGATTGCTTTAGTCAGTGCAGCCATTGTCTTGTAGTCTTTGGGAACAACCTGCGTGCGTGACATTAAAATTCATTACCATTACAACTTTTTCTGCCATTTGCCAGGTCGCAGGTATAAATCAGTTCACAATGCTCTTGCAAAAACAAACCTTTAAATTGGTAAACTATACTTTTACCCACCTTTTTCACATAGCTTGTCGCATCTTCCTCACTAACCGGCTCAGCAGAGATACCCCCTCGTCTACTTGGCTTACCCCGTGGAAGAGGGGACAAATCCTCAGTATCTTCTGGAGACATTTCTTGAATCACTTCTCGAGCTAACGATGCTTCCTATTGTTACACAAAAATCAAAAAAATAACTGTCAGTTCCACTTCCACGTTTTCCCACTGATGAATTCTAATACAAAGAATTTACATGCTAAAAACTCGAAAACACGGTGAAGTACATAGAATTGATTAAATAAAATAACAATGAATACGTCGTGCAACATATCATAACATGCCGCACGCTTTTTACTATCGATCAAATAAAGAAACTAAAATATTCAATAAACTAAAAAGAGCACATTGGATATTCATATGAGACCATAATATAATACATAATAGCTTATACTACCAGTGCTAAATATCCCAAACAATATCATTTTCAATGTAATATGTAGACACACATCTACAAGCNCAAACAATATCATTTTCAATGTAATATGTAGACACACATCTACAAGCAAAACAGGTACGAACTACTCAAAACACATTTATGAGCATTATAAAGTAAATGCGCAAATTCATTAAAACGTGCTTGTATCAAATCGGCAATCACGCCACACGTTAAATGACGACCACAAAAACATTTAGCAATTAAACCAACGAAAACAAATATCTGAAATTATAAGATGGGGCACAAAAAGATAGAGAGTGCAAGGTGCATAAATATGTGATAAAACCAGAAAGATGACAAAAAACTGCTTTTTTGATAATTGAGTCATGAGTTGGGATTGTTGAGAATGAGATACAAATAACAAATTTGCATGCGAAAAGGTAAAAAGAAACTATTGAAGAAACAAGAAAAGATGAAAGAGCAAATAAGTAAAAACTCGATTTTTTAGGATAGGAAAGTTACTACGAAAAATGATGATGATGATTGATTGGAGACGTACATTTAAAAGAGTCTGCAATACTGGACAAGACGTGAAGAAGAATAGAGAGAGAGAGAGAGAAATGGAAAGAAGAAGTAGCATCAAGAAGGTAATCAATCAGATCAGAATCACAATCAGCAGTGTCAGAGCAGAGAGTGGTGATGAATGAGCAGATAGAGAAAAGACATTTTTTGTGCAGAGAGAGAGAGAGAGGTGTATTGTATGAAAGAGAAAAAAGAAAAGCAACATGAGAAATTTTCCACAAACTTTCCTATTTTCTCCATCATGTGTGGAGCGGACACAGACAGAATGATTAACAGACACACAAAAAGTTTTACCTTCCAAATTCTAACACACAAAAATTTGTTAGAGAAGACAAAGAGAGAAAAAGCAGACTGAATTAATATAGTTTTGAGTGTATTTTTTTTTACATACAATGATACAAACAGAAAGTCAAAGAAAAGTTTTCCGAATCAATCCATTGACAGGGCTTTTTTCTGGGGTTATTCTAAAAACATAAAATGGTGGAGTGACTCTGGAGAACAAAAGGTTCAAAAATATAATTTTGAGAAAAGCAACTCAAGACAATTTTTAAAAGTTGGACACAAAAGACGAGACTGGACAACAGGTTAATTTTTTCTCTTATTAAAAATAATTAATATCAACTAACTTTATATAGAGAGAGTTAAGTACGGACAAAAACATGTATATGAAACATTTTTTGTAATTATTTTTACCTTCTCAAGCCGTTGGAAGTATTCACGAAGAAAGCGTATGGGATTATCTGGCTTCTGAACACACAGCTGTACTATGCAGTCTTTCAACAAGGACTGGATGTTATGTCGTTGCACATACGCTTCGCAGTCGCGGAGGGATGTCTCTTCCGTCATTTTTGCTAAGAGTGTGTGTCTATGCAATTTGCTCTCTTTTCTGTGTATTAAAATGGTTCAGTCAGTAAATGACGATGGGGATGTGCGCGATATATAGGGTTGGCTATATATTAATGTTATCCTTTTTATATTCCTTTTTTCCTATATAATGTGCACTGTGTACATTCACTGACTGAGCTCTCTGATGAGGATAATGATGATGATGATTGTATGTAAACGTGTCAGAAATAATTGCACAAAAAATTATCGCAAAACTCCTTTCTCTGTGATGGGGTTTTGTATAGGGAGGTCTTCTCAAATTGGATTCTTCCAGTCGACCAAAATTAATTTGCACGCACCACCTCCTGTACATACACAAGATTTTAGAAGAGAGAAGTCAATTTTCTGCAATACCGTGTGTTAGTTGTTATACTTAGTTTGTTTCTTAATATAAGTATATATGTGAACATGTTTCTCTAGTGGGGTTCCGCAGTAAGTTAATAGCTTTTTTTTTAAATTGCGTAGCCCTTTTTAATATACCTACGTACATTGCATTATTATGAACGTTGGTATTAAACAGTTATACTTATTATTTATATATCTTAGTTTGCCGACATCCATAATCCATCATACATCCTATCGTGCTCATCATCCCCGACAGAAAGAGCATATGCGGAACGGAACGCATTTAATAACCGTAGCGTAATAAGTAAAACCACAATGTCAAATGTTTATATAAGGTGTATCATCTCATAGCCATATTCATTTCATAAGATCGTAACATTCGTTTTTAACTTTATGTTATAACCATAATTTCCAATTTTAATATACCAATTCCCCCTAAGCTTCTCCCTGAATTAGTACTTGTGACTTACAAGTTACAAGACCAGAAATCCCTATAAACTTTTATGTTACATTCAACACTCAAATAATATAATACTTTGCCTGTTTCCTCCTTTTATTTACCTTACCTTACCTTGAAATGATACACACGGCATGAAATGTGGTGGATGGAAGATGGAATGGATGTTGAATGTGCAAACAAATTTTTTAAACAGTATATCTCTAATTGTGTATCCAAACAGACGACATATACGTAACACAACACACACTGCTACGCTTCTATATTTAAATGTTAAATGGTTTTTAAAATGAGATGAGATGAGTGTATTAAAAGCACTTGTAACCTAATCCCATATAATCTCCTTTACCTTTTTCACGGAGGACAAGGCAGAAACAGAACGAGAAAGTGATTATACAATATTTTTTGTTAATTTTTTGAACTGAGATTTTGTTTCAGTTTCGGCACAAGAGAATGTTTTACGTAGTATGATGATGATGATGATGTTGATCAGATCAGCAAAAGTATAAAAAATGTGGATGAAATTGGAGATCCTAAATCCTAATGCAATGCATATGAAATTGAAGAGGAGAGAGTGAGCGGATAGATAATATTTTTCGTGTGTATATGTGTGCACATTTGTTCTCATTCCATCACTCCAATTCAAGGTGTGTTTAGCTCAAGGAATTTCTTGTGTACTGACGGTATGATATCATCATCGTCATCATATGTGCTGTATGTTAGTTATGCATAACATAACATACATACAGGCATACAATGTACCCTTTCCAACATCTCTCGTAGGCATTACACAATTTTCTATGGACATCCATATCCATATTCTCATAATATCCGTAGTACCAACCAAACCAATATGAGTTTCCTTCTTGTGGGATGTTTTTATACGTATGTCATATTATATTATGTGGTTGACGAAAAGAAGTGGGCAGGGAAGAGATGTACCTCATGTGGACACAACTGATGTCCGTCTCTCTTTAGAGCATGTGCATGACCTTTTGTGAGAATGTCAATATAGTTAGCTAATCTTCTCCATTCTGGTTTTTGAGTGAGCTGCTTGGCTCAAAAATTTGCTTGTTTATGAACAATCTTATTTGCTAAAACTAACATTTCGCTTCTTTCACACTCTCAGTTTTACTTTGTATTTCTCAACAACTTTTTTTTTTGCATTTTATATGATGATGATGAGCAGTAAGCAGTCAGTCGGACTGTGTGTGTATGAAAGCAATATTCAGTGCATAAAAAATCTCAGCAATAATAAGTAAGAGCACAAACCTTCTGCTTGCGTCTTATATTCCCACTGCTCAACCTTTTCTACGTCTATCTCTCTGGATATGGATTTGCCTACAAAATGTTATGAATGTTATATGTTTGCTTCGGAATATATAAAATAACTATTTTGGATCATGTCCTTAGCATTCCTCCTTCGTCAGAATGGCTATTTTGATTTGTAATTTTCCTTATAGAAGCGTGTTATATTTTATTTACACATTCTGTGACGTACAGATTTAGGATCATGGTTTGGTAAATACATGTCTTATAGAGAAGACATCTAGCATGTTTTTATGCAACACTATATATTCCTTGTTTTTGTCATGAAATGAATACCTATATTACCTATGCAATTATTATGCCAGTTTTTTTCTTCCGCTGTCTCAAGTCAAGTGCATATAAAAATAATATATTGCCTTCCGTCTTGCGACTTGACTATGATCAGGACTTGCGCTTCTGAAGGATAATGATATAGGATATCACTCATTCATGCAATTATCACGATTTTTTACCGATTTGGCTATTGAGTTTACGAACTTGTACGTTGTCTCCAATAAATAGTCCATAATTTGGATGGAGACTGTGTGCCATTGCCATTATCATCAACTTCATGACATGTCACTCAGACCGGACCAGATCACTTTCAGTCGTATTTACAAAAGATTTATTCTCTTGTTGTGCTGTTGTTGTAAGTCTTCATGATCAACAATCAAATGTATCACATTACATGCTAATTTTACCCATGTACGTTTGTTTTTTAGGGAGAGACCCCATAGACGTATCGATGATCTGCTGACAAAAAACAGCACTGCCAAAAAATGAATGGTTTATGTCGCACGTATTAGTGTCAATTAAATCTAATTGTTTTCCTGTTTCCTTACAGGTTTTTGCTACACTATTGCGCTTCCATTTTGCCCCTATATCTACCAACTTAATAATTACTTGTCTAAAGAATGAACGAGTTTAGAATCTAATGATAATGAGCTTTTGCTGTAATAACATGCATCCGACTAACTTTGAAACTCTGAGCTGATGGGTTTACATTATGAAAACTTTGTATGCGCCTACTGTTTATCTGGACCATTTAGCACAATTGGAATAGGATGGTAATTTCATGAAAAACTTTACTGCCATTATCATACCTATATGATGGAAAGGACTGTAATGTATATTATATTATGAAACTACTTACTGACTGAAGAGGATGATCGGTTCGAAATTTTTTTCATGCACTAGTTACTATTATATATAACTGCATGCAAAGTCTGCTCTAGTCTAAAAGTATGCCTTTCAGAAATGTTTCGCCTTTCAATTACTACTTTTCGTGGTGTAGTTCTAAAATGCGTCGCTTACGTGTTTTCCATACATACCAAACTTGTATTCATTTCATGTACATATTAACTCAAATATTTTGTACAAATGTATCATGCAAAATGTGACATAACATCTTATTGCTTATAAAGAATCGCACACAGTCACTTTTACCTTATGTGCTTTTTAATGTGCCTTTGTCTTGAATCTGCGGTAATATCCTAATGAAACGGAAACTCTAACTACGTTTTTACATTGCCATTTGGTTACTTCTCAACAGGATAAAATTAAACAAGCTTATATAGTTTAAGTTTAATCATTACCTGTTTGTTCCTCTCTGATTTCCAAGGAAGTCTTAAGTTTGCACTGGTTTGTATCTGCTACGGGCGGAGAATGAATGAATCGTTTTGCTGTCCTTTTGTAATGTTATTTCGTAACCAAAAACTCGGCAGTGAACAGCAAAAGCAATTCAAAAAATATTGTTATTGTTAATTTCTCGTGAAATGGATGCGGATGGCTGGAACGATGCTGTTAAGTTTATGGTTATGATATGGTTGAGTTTTATTGTAACAAATTCGTTTGGTTTGGTTGGTTTGATGTATTCAGCTATGATTTTTTAGTTCACCTTTGCACACAAGATACTTCTCGTAGATGTATATACTTAGCTTTGCTTGAAGCATAAGGAGTTTTATTTTCGTGCCCTAAATTTCAATCCAATATAATATAATCGAATCCCAATAAACCCAAGCTATATGCTCCATCGGTTTACTTGATTTGATACTACTATTTTATAGTCGGCTCGTGGCACTATCACCGAAGCAAAGTGTTTCTGCTGCTGCTCGTATACGTATTTTTATGGGAAGTAGAAAAGAGAAACGCAATGAAAAAAAAATGTTTTGAAGGCTACATGCACCACAGATCAAAATATTACGATAATTATCATAATAGTATTTATTATTATGATAATGATGACGTTATATCTTCATTCACACAGTTTGCATGTATAAACTGGAGGGTCGTTCCACACTGAACTTGATTTGATTCCTATACGTAATACAAAAATGATGATGACTAATGAATGAATGGAGTCACAGTGTACACAATTATTATAGTTCCTCTTCTCAAAAATATCTATGTACTTGCCTCCGATATTGATCTATCCTTCAAACCAGAGATATATATATACTATTCTGATGATTTGGCTACTATAAACTTGGTTATTCTCTTTATGATGCAATTTAATAGAAGATGATGTTCACATACCAAAATGATAATGTCTTTTTGTTGTTCACTTCACGGAGAAAAATGACTTTGACGAGATTCTCTTCTCGACTTGCTCACACAGATTGACAACGACAGGGACAAACTTTTATAGGATGGTAGAGAATGAGAAGAGAGTCAACTGAATATTTTACCAAAAAAGGATTCCTTTTCGGCAAGACGGAGAATGGTATGAGGATATCATTTCATGATGTAGTGCTAGTAGTAGTTCACTACATACGCAACGCATTTCTGCTCAGGAGGAGGAAAAAATCGATGAAACTACTTACAACATCATACAAGCTGGCTTCTCTGTGAAATACACTTTCATATAAACATATTATAACTATAATATTATAGAGAAGTATGTTCAACTCAACATATTTAATATATCTACTACTACTAAATATATGTATAAGGGAAGGAAAGCGAGCAAAGGGAAAAAGCTGTAAGAAAAACTGTGTGAGAAAGAAAGAAAATTAGATTGAGATCGCCGAGAAACTCTTCTCAACGAGGAGGACAATATTTTATATGCATTAGTATTACATATAAGAAATGTATGTCCATATCTTGTAACAATGTACTGGTACTCGTAGGTAATCTACTTTACTCTACTTTCCACCCAACTCGCTCGGTAAAATGTCGGGGAAAGTTAGAGTGAATCATATGAAATAAATGAATGTACCGTCACATCCATGAAAACAAGCAAACAGCATACTTATATACTACACCAAGACTCCAAAAACATTTTCTCTCTGTTACTTCCTCGTATTGCATATTTGTAAGTTTGCGTCCAATCCCTGTTTTTATATTGCTTCAAAGATAATGGAAGATGAAGTGTATTTATTTTGCTCCCTGCTGCCTCTTCTTTCCCATTCTTTCTTTTAAGTGGAAATGTTATTTAGTTAAAGAGGTTGTGGGATGTGATGTTCAAGATGATGGTGAGAATGGAGAAAGCAAACAGCCTTGCTCATACAAAATGCTCCTATTTTAATCTAGTTTATTCATTCAATTTAAAAGGTGGACCGTTGTTCCACTCCACCCGAATTTCAGGCAAGTTGTTTATTTGTAAAAACACACGGGATGGAACCAAAAAAACAATTTAATGCTGCTGACATACTTTTTTGTTTCCTTTATTTTGCGAGAACGAAAAAAACAGGCGAAATGTCAAAACTTCCGTATATTCTGACTCTGGTAGTTTGAAAGATAATGAACCAAAAAAGCGAGGACATTGCATTATAAGTGTATAAATTGAAGGCTTTATTAGATTATTTTTACACATTCATTCCATTAGTCCATTATTATTTTACACGAGTGCTTGCTATATTGATTGTTGATGAATAAATTGAAGGTTTTATTAGATTATTTTTACACATTCATTCCATTAGTCCATTATTATTTTACACGAGTGCTTGCTATATTGATTGTTGATGGAACGGAGAATGAATTCAATGCTTGTCTACGAAAATCTAATAATGTCATGTGCCCACAAGTATATGCTTGCATATATTGAATGCGCTAAACGTACTTATACAAGTATATGCTTCTATCTTCCAGCTTGTTTCCATTTTTATCGAATATTATTATGATCAACCATCAAAATGACTGAATATCATATTTTGAATATTGGATTTTATGGGTAAATCATAAAATACGAAGTAGCGATGAAAAAGATAACAGGAGAAAGGTGTATATATAATCTTGTTCAAGTCCCCTTTTGAATTGAGAGCAGAGATAAAGATGATGCAGTGTGTGGATGTACTCACTTTCACATACAACATATTGAAACGAGATGCCAATATAATGCAATGTGCTATGAAATGCTGATCCCACTTTAAGCAGGAAGAGATTTTTAGATTTACATTCTTGACAAAAAAAATTTGCAAAACACTACTTCAATATTTGGGAGGAGTGTACCGCATACTTCTAAATGATAGGTTGCGTAACTTGCCCTAACCAAGCTAGATTATGCAATAGTCTACACCCACATAGTTTTGTTTGTTGAGTGAATGGAACTGCACACTTTCATGCATGACTTTCGGGTGCTTTTGGATCATGTTCGGGAGATGTTGTCGACACGTCGGGCAGAATCAAGAGGTATATTAATATTATATTACGATTAGATTGAGCATATATATGCACATCACAGGACAATGGATATAAACTCAAGGCAAAATGTGTCAAATCTTGTCTCAATCTAAATTAATTTACAGCAGGGATAATATGATACGCTATAGCGAGCATAAATAATGAACGGAATGTTTTGTGGCTTAAGGCTTAAATTCTAAATGTGCCTTGTCGAATCTCGTACCATAATTCCAGGGAAAAGATGAAAGAAGCATAAAATCCATTAGCCATGAATAAATCTGAAATATACTTTTTACAAACTAGACAAGTAAATCAGCTTTGGTTTCGCTAATGATTACGTTTGGATACATTTTGTTGTGACAAACTTCATCAAATCATTCATCCTACATTAAAGTCTATTTTCCCTGAAAATTTTGATCTGCCTTACGGAGAAATTCTGTAATTTATGTATTAAATGAATACCTGCTGGGCTGTCTTCCACTTTGAAAGTACCTTATCCTTCTGCTGCAGATGATATGATGACGCATGTATTTCCATTATCGATGAAGGAAAAGTAAGTACGTGGAAGTGGTGTCGTCCTCCTGCTTTTCTAAAGAATGGAAGCAGCGGAGCAAGGAAGGGGATCTTAGTTGTTAGTACACGTATTCACTTCAGCTGCATATGTAACCACTCGCTGGATATATATTACTTAGCTTTCCATGAATTCCTGCCATATCCAGACGAATGGAAGGCAATAAGGAGAAGCAATATATGCATAGTTCACAAAGAAGAAGTTATAGAGGAAGCAAACTTTGTTCATTCCATTCTTTCACTCACTTTTTCTCCACCTCTCAAAGAGACTCATCACTTCCATTAAGATAAGGAAAACGATCAATCTTTGGCAGAAGAATGAAAGGTGAGTTCTTATGAAAGTGTGCCATGAACTGGACGTGGATAAAACAGATGTACATGCACCCATTTATGTGCACGTTGTACATGTACGTAAACGGCAAAGAGCAAACTGTGTTTTCTTTTCACTCCTTTTGTATTTTACACAAAATAGACCACTGTATTCTGTATATTGCATCTTTGCATGGAAGGAAGACATTTATTCCACTAGGAAAAAGTTGAATAAAAACTTATCTGCTACATAGACTAGTATAAAAATTGCTTCCCAACATTTTGTTGGACGTAGATTCAAGAAGCAGGTCATATTTCATTCACATAATAAAATATAATAATAATAATATGACGTCAATTGCATTTCCAAAGGGTAGAATAAATTCATTTTTTATTCTGCAGAAACTACGTCATTGTTGACTGTAAAAGACACATGTGACGTGAGTATGCTTACGATTATTGTTATGGATTATCGTAACACGTGCCCAA
>JAANSM010002125.1:0-15990 GCA_036850725.1 Orchesella villosa
GAAAATTAAGTGGAGCCCATTTATTGATCTGATTCTCCTATTTATTGAAAATCTCCTCTTTTTCGTTACCAAACCTGATTCTCATTGCACACAGCACATATACAATGCACGTAGATACACGCACGCCTTTTTAAAATGTTAGTTAACGGCTGCTTTCAAGAATCAAAGAAATTTTATTTCTCAAGAAAATAAAAATGCATTTCGCTTTGTAAATGTTGTGGCAGCAAAAGATTATGCCCCGATTGTGACTTGTCTCTATGAAATTTTGATACTTATCACACCATTCTTCTCAATTTTGAATCATGATAGAAGCTCGCATTATTACAACTACAACAATGAAATGTAAAGGTAAACAATCTTATGTAAATGGTTGGGGCAACGCGATGCATGATATGTTTAACTTTAACCTGTCTGAAAAAACATTAAAAAGGAACCTGTCAGCTTTGACCTGACATGTCTAATAAAAAGGTGGAAGGAGAAGTCAAGACAGGTTCCGTTTTATGAGAAAAAGATATTAAACATCAGGGGAAAGGTCAACATGTCCATCACAATCTTGACTACTTCATTTTGACTCAATCAAATTATCACTGCTCCATTGTAAAACTTTTCAAAGGTGAAAATCCGATTTTGACTAATTGTTTTCCCCTATCCTTCTCCACTTACGCTAACATCTTATTTATTCATAATATAAACTTCCTTAATATACATGCCTACACATTATTATTATTCATCGAGTAGCGTTAGACACATGGCTAATGTAATCAAATTAGGGAGGAGTGGAAGACGAAGAAGAAGCAATTATTCCGCGTTTATTACTCCAAAAATCTATATACTGAACAAGCAAATGCGATGCCGTGTTTTTTTAAATGCTGCCTGTTCATATTTCTTTTCTATTAAGTTGTTTTGGCTTTTACTCTTGGAAGGAAGGAGAGAGAGAGACGGATAAAAACAATTATTTCTTGAGACTGGCAGACACAGTGCAACTCCTTTGGTGTGCCTTCTCACTACTTTAACTAAGGCTCAAAAAAGTATTCGTTCGTAATGTTCGTATATAATATAGCATAACATAAACGTGCATGCTTAAGGCATTATAGAACGGAATGGGAGCGGAGCGCGTAAAGTTGTTTTGTGTAGTGAAATGTTTTTATCTGACGTGGTCAGCAATTTGCAGATGAAATTTTGTGATAAAACTAGACAGGAAAGGAGAGAGAGAGACGGATAAAAACAATTATTTCTTGAGACTGGCAGACACAGTGCAACTCCTTTGGTGTGCCTTCTCACTACTTTAACTAAGGCTCAAAAAGTATTCGTTCGTAATGTTCGTATATAATATAACATAACATAAACGTGCATGCTTAAGGCATTATGGAACGGAATGGGAGCGGAGCGCGTAAAGTTGTTTTGTGTAGTGAAATGTTTTTATCTGACGTGGTCAGCAATTTGCAGATGAAATTTTGTGATAAAACTAGACAGGCTTCAATTAGTCTCATAATGGAATGGATTATTGATCTATACTTAAGTAAGTACACGTACATATGTGCATACCTTATTTTGCTCTAGTGCTGCACTCACACATACATACACACACAGCCTAGTGCAATGCAACAGCCTTTTGTTCAATGCTTGGATTTGGATCAGCAGTCATGTCATTTGGCTACCACTACAACAATCACAAAACTATACTTTTTGTAAGGGCAGTCTAATGGCTGCATGCCATGGATGATTGCATTAGTTTTGAACGAACCAAGAAAAAACGACAAAATATGTATCCCAATAATGGACTGTCGAATCACATATCCATTTAGCTTGGTCCACTCATCCTTTTGTTAGTTGAAATTGGACAGTTTTTTCTTTCCTTACCTTTTTACAGAGCGGGTGAGTATGGGCTCTATATAAAAGAGTGAACAAGTAGTTTAAATTGTAATGTGACATTAGTACGGGTGAAGAGAGAAGAGCCATGCGACAGCTGACGAGATTGACACCTACGATGAAGAATTAACGAGTAAAAAGAACGAATATAAGTACCTTTTGATTGGGTGTCCTTTTCCGAAGCCAGCAGTTTCAAACCGTTTTTCATGCAAGGCTTATTGTTTACAATGCGTATTATGATGTAATAAAATAAGCTAAAGTATAATGCGTACACTCACAGCATCTTGCCCTCGTCCTCTTGATGCTGCGACACTGGATGTATTACTGTCAACGAACAAGTTTTTTTTTTAATTTGTCACTATACGTGGGATTTCAGATTACGATTAAGATGATGTAAAAAGGATATTAGATTGAAATGTGTGTGTTTTATACTTTGTACAACACATCTGATATCGCACTGGTTGGATATTTGATATGATACGGATCTTGAAAGTTTCCTGGCTTTTTAAAGTACCAAACTAAGCTTCTTTTCATTATCCCAAAATCATGAGTACTTGCCTGCATCCATGAGCAGTTGACATTTTTATTCGGTCATTGTCAGCAAAAGAAAGAACCAAACATATAGCATTGCATTGCATTATATATGTCAAAGAAGAAGAGTATAACGGCAATAGCAATTTGGAGGAGTAAAACTGATGCTGACCATGATTAGCTAGATATATAAGTTGAATTGAGTTTCGTGAATGTCAAATGTTTTTGTTACACCCACTACTTCGCCTCTCCATCCAACACACTTTCATTTCAAATCTGAAAGGAACCCTTTCATTACATAATTATTCTTACTAATAGATACAGGAAGAAGGTGTGTAAACGAGGGGGTTTGTGTCCCTTGAATAAAGGGTGCAGGGTGATTGAATATGATAGGGATTGCGATTGGGATGCACATACATTAATACATTTCACCTGGCCTGCTATAGTTTGGTTTATTGTGTCGGGAGCACTGCTATTCAAGCACAAATTACTTTTAATGGACTAATTTTTCCTAAACAAAAATAATTTGGTTTTTATTCCATCAAAAGAGAGACATACTGCTGAATGTATAACATGGAAGAAGTAGTATATGAACGATAGTGATTTTGTAACACTAATGATGATGTTATTCACAAGAGCCTTTTTTCATTTATCAAACGTTTTTTTGCGTTGATTGAAAAGAGTAATAATGCATTTAGCTAGGTAAATTGGGATCCTTTTTCGTCCAATTCAGTCTTGTTGGGGATGATGAGGCTGAAACTATCCGAGAGTTTCGCACCGACAGAGAAGCGAGCGGAATGGGCTTAAGATCAATGTCGAGATATGATTCATAAACGAGATTTGTTCCAAAAAGGAAATGCCATTAAGGAAAAAGGATGAAAAACTGGATGTAGCATATAAATCCATCTATCCGTTTTGCTATACAGTTTGAAACTTCATTTCTTTCTCGCTTGCAATCCCTTGTCCTCTTTATCTGTTATGTACATATTTGTTGGTTATATTAGGAATGATGCATCCATTTCATAACTAAAGTTCAGCTGAGTTCAGCGTACCTCAAGAGTAAAAGTATCACTTCCGTCGTGTTTGATGAAATCGGATTGACATATTATTTCATTTGTTGTAGTTTTCCTGTTTGTTTGTTCCATTCTGTACTACACCAGTGGAAAACCAATGCTCACTGCTCCAGGTATTATAAGTAATTCTTTCTACCTGATTGTAACTCGATTTATGAGATCAATCAGGAAAACGAGAGGCAAGAAGCGGAGACATATAAAGCGAAGGAACAAACTGTACTAAAAAGAATCCAATGTGATTTTGCATCCCATGTCATCCTGTTACAAAATCATCACATCCTATGTAATGCACAGTCGTAATACATGCCTCTTCCTCGTTGTCGTTTGAGAAGAATTTTTTGATGACAAAATTGGGAACTTGTTATTTTTTGTCTGAGACACGAAGAAAAAATGGGAATCGGAAATTGGATTTTTGGAAATCAAAAACCTCCCACCAAGTCAAAATTCGCTCAATCTATATTCAAATCAAGCATTATTTTCTCCCCTTCTCTCATATACTACCGCTGAGTAAGTATAAATGCTAAAGTCGAGGAGAAAGACCAATCCAATCATCATCCTATTCTGCACACATTACCTTTAGCCAATAGCCATGTAATAAGAGAAGAAAAGAAAAGACAAAAAACCTTTTTAATCTCTTTTTGTGTGTACCATAAAGCACAAAAGGGGAAATGGGAATGCACATACGTAGATCAGATCAATTCAACAGCCACAGCAAAGCGATTGGACATGAAATGACTTTTTTTCAAGTCTTTTTGGTTAGAATAAAATGGATGGAAAAGGAAAGCTGTGTTGGAAGAATTGATTTTGATTTTGAACTTCCAGTGCACCGAAAGAAGAGAGAGTACCATAGCTTGGTCTGCATGATTTTATTACATCGTTTGCTTTGGTTTCAATTCTCTAGTGCAGGATTTCAAAATCAAATGTCGATCCTATTCACATTGATTGAAAGGAGGTATAAAATGAAAGAAGGTATTTAGCAAGTTGCCCCATGCCCATCGTCTGCTTTATATTTGTATCTGTTTACTGTTTAAACTTTGCTCCGCTTGTGTGTACCATTATGATTGCGGTAGTGGTAACAAGTAATTGGTGTTAAACCTAATTATTTTATGTGCATGAGTATGAGTCAAGTATTTTTGAATAGTAATTTTAAGGTGTGCGCCAACAGAAGCAACCTTATGTTTATTACCCTTTTTTAGCTTAATGGAATTATAAAAGTACAAATTAAATAAAATCCTTTCTCTCCATTCTGTTTCTTGACTGACAACTGACATCAAATTATACACACAGTGATAATATGAAGATATGGTAATAAGGATGATGATGCACGCACGCATGCATGAAAAACATTTACTTGAAAGGTTCAAGTTGAAAATGGTGGTGGTGGTTGTGGTGGCTATAAATCATTATACTTGAAGCCACTAAGATAACAGCATGCATGATGACGGTCACTTATAAAAAGATTAGCCTGATAATTTTTATTAATCCTCTCAATTAATTTTTTCAAAGTAATTAGCCAATTTTCGAGGTGTGTAGGAAGCTTACAAAGAAATAGAAAAAAAAACTTGTTTTTGTTACAAAGCCTTAATTTGTGAGACACACAACTGACACAACCAGTTTTTATTCATTCGGTTTTTACGCCCACAAACCCCTTTTTGCATGCTAGAGTGGCTCATCACATCCCATCCCCAGTCATCATCATCGTCGTCATTAAATTATTACACAAATTGAAATGAAATTTAAGAAAGGGTTTTAATAATGAAATTTTAGGGTTTTTGCTAATGATGAGACTCACAAGTTGAAAGAAAGAAAGGTGGTTGCTGCATGTTTCATTCACACATACAGTATATCAGAGTGACGTGTCGAGACGACGGAATTTTAATGACTGGTAATAAGTGCACTTGGCATAGTCATTATCCTTCCTCAACATCACACACATTCGACGATGTAATAAAAAACTTCGAATGAAATCGGATAGGAAACAGTGTATATGAGTTGAGAGAGTTGAGGTGAGACTCCATTTCACCTTTGATCTTGTGACTGGAAAGGTTGATTAAAGTTGAAGGACTTCATTAGCATTACATGCTCAATGTTACGATTTAATTGATTTGCCTTCATCCACATTAAAAAGTAGTTTTTCCAGGCATCATTATCAAATTTCCTTTTCATTCATTCCTTGTATTTACGTCTTTTCAATAAAAAGTAAAATGTCTCCTTTCTTTAAGAAAAGTTTAAAGTTTTTTTTATTTTTACTCATCTTCTTAAAGTCTTTTTTATGCTGTTATACATTCGTCTAAAGTATACGATTATTAAAAAATTGTTTTCCTTCTCCAATTCTACGTGTATAAAAGAGAAAACTCAAGTGTTATGTCATTTCCGTAAAGTTGTTTCGACTGAAGAAAAAAGTGCCAAGTTTTTTGGTTCATACATAATGGATGAATTGCTGAATAAAGATGAAGATGGGCAAAAAAATGTGATGTAATAAGGTGATTTACATTTTTTAGCCTGTTCTATCTCCAGACAGGAAGGAAGCAACGAGAAAAGCGGAGATTAGATGAGATGGTGATGACGATGATGATGATGTGCTTTCTCAAAACTAGTTCTCTTTTTGCCCACAAACTTTTTTTAAAATCTATTCCAAGATCGGCACCGCCTTTTAGGCTTGTTACGGCCGTGTTTGTGAGTTGATAAGTGGATATACATCCACAATAGACTGCAATTAACTTGCCATTCACAACTGATTTCCTTTTCCTAGTGTGCTGAGCTGGTTTGGTTCTGGATTCTCTGGTGCCATATAGACTAGTACTAAGTCTGCCTACCAAATAAGCAAAATGCATGTGGTATATTATAAATCTATATATTTTATAAAGAGAGAGCAAAGTTTAATATTTTTTTTGTATGTTATCATATTTGGTATAAGTATATAGACTCTACTTATCATTGGATTTGAAGTGGAGGTCTTTTTTCTGTTGTCGGGTGATTTATAAATTGCGAGGGCATTTAATCTAATGGAGCACAAAAATGAGTCTCCAGAGGGGCACAATTCAATTGGACCCTGTAAAAATATTATGGCTTACCACACCATACCTTCTTTGTCCATATTTCCCCTTTCTTTGGACCGGACCATGCAAAGGCCAATGTTTTCCCTTTCCATTCTACAACGCTTGTGAAAGTTTGTTCATGACAAGTTGCATGAGAAAAAAGTGATGGAATTCAATTGAAAACTTTTGGTGGTGGGAAATGGAAAACTTCAATAATATTATGTAATGCAATGTAATGGAGTGAGTGTATACATACAGATAGTACATATTACATATAAGAGTTGGTTTGCACTTTAAAGGTAAAGTTAGAAAGGATGGTCCAAGGTAAAGTGGTGTAAAGAGTAAATTGACTGTGACCTGATTGATATATTAATTGATCATTTTGCACTATTCAGTTTTCACAGGTGGGTGGTTGAAGGAGACTTTGGTGGGTTAAATGAAATTTTCTTTCCCTTTTTTCTCTCATGACCATTATCAATACATGTCTATTGAGTTCTAAGATGGGAAAAGAAAGAGAAAATGCATTAAATCATCTATAATCATCTTCCATCAATTTTTCCTCTCGCCCATTTGGAGTTTCGTAATGAGATAAAAAATATCATCATCCCATTTTCTTTTCTTTTTTCATGATGCTTTCGATCTCCGACCGACCAAGAACCAACGGCAACCTCCTCCAATGAACTTGCTAAAGTGTCCAAGATACATATAGCATAAATGGCTATGTATGCTCTTCCTCTTTCCACTCCATCCACTCTACTTGTGATCATGATAGAATTTGGCACTTTGTCTTTGTCTCCTGGAAAAAAATGTGTTGTGGATGTGAGCTCCTTTATTCGTAGCAGAGTGGGAGACAAAGGAAAAAATATAGGGAACAAAAATGTTTTTTTTCTTGTGAGCAAATTGAACGAAATCTAATAACTTTTTCTCCTCCTTGTTCACCGATAAACGCGCATTATGATGACAATAACTGGAAGCCATCGTCATCATTTCGTTGTCGGGATAGATGATGATGAAAGTGTAGTGACACATCATTTTATCTCATGAATTCTCCTTTTTATCCTCTTTATAACTGTGCACAGCCCAGCGTGTGAGCAATGTGTGTTTTAGTCACTCACTTTGCGCTACTTTTCCTGCTACTTACTTTTTCTCTTTCATGTTATCTGCAATATAGGTTGTGTGTGTTCGCGTAAGCAAGCACTGTGTCTCAGGAAATAAGGAGAGTGAGAGCCCTATGTATATTATTTGTAGTAGGGTTGAGTCGTTCGGTGAGAGAGACATGGAGGTCTTTGAGTAGATAACTCGGAGCAAAATGTGAACTCATCCCTGCTGTTATGGTTTTATCCATTTTATTATGCTGATGATGACGATGATGATGACGATGATCAAAACATTATTTGTCATATATTGGAAATGAATGCAAGCTTGAGTTTCCAAACTCAATTCACTTGGAGCACAAACAGTGTTTTTGAATGCATAAAAAGATGATAAAAATTTTGTAGTGCTATTATGCTATAAATACGTACTCTATTTTGTTCCACTTTTCTAAACTGAGTTTGCATATTTTATTCTCCTTTGTCTTAGGTATGGTTTCAAAATCGGAGAGCAAAGTGGCGACGACAGGAGAAAATGGAAGCGGCCAGACTGGGTCTTGGAGAATATCCCTTATCAGCCCTTGGCAGGGGTCCTGCCACCTCTACTGCGAATCAAGCAGCAATGGCTGCAGCAGGACTACTCTCAGCTTCCAACCAAGCTGCCCTATCCCTTATGGATCCTTGGCTGGCTGCGTCTCCTCTTCTTGGTTCCACTTTATCCCATGCCCTACCTGGTTTCTTGGCTCATCCACAAACTTGCTACCCCAGCTACTTGACACCACCAACTTCTGCTGCCAGCTTGCTCTCAGTCGCAGCACATCATCAGCATGCCCAACAACAACACCATAACCAGTTGATGGAACATCGGGGCGCTTCTGTCAAGATCTCATCCCCTGTTACCCCACTCACATCTCTTCATTTGAGTCCTGCAAGCCCACCCAGTAGCACGAATAGCAGTAGTGGTGGAACCAGTGTGCATGTTGGAGGCAGCAATTCTCCAGGAGCTGAGACAGGTGGAAGATCTTCCAGCATTGCTGCCCTCAGATTAAAAGCTAAGGAGCATTTGGAGTCACTATCCAAAGGAATTCAAATAAATTAACAACATAGAGTCTCAACTCCGTTGATATTGGGCGTCCAATACTGGACGAAGTTATGCTGAAATTCAGTATTATTAAATGACATCACTTCAGCTACGCGTTATATTAATATCTCGTTAGTGCATCTGTATTAGCTACAAATTCTACCTGCCCAACACCATTTATTTCTTTAATTATCAATGCTATCACTATTTTGTATATCCAATTTGCAATATCCCATACTTTGTAAAGGTTCATGTTCAGTTGTCGCTTGTATATTGTTCGTTGATTGTAAATATGTAAATTATAATTAGTAAATAGTATGTATTATATTTAAATCAAGCTGTGAATGGACATACATAAATGATTGTATATATGTACATGAAGGTATTGAAAGTATAACTGTATAATAGTCAGCCAGTCATTCCTAGCAATTTGAAAATGTTTATTTCAATTCCTTGTGGTTTCTTTCAGAAGAAGAGTTGAAGTTGCGTGAGCCTACAAATATGCATGAATATGCAATGCATACGTCATATGGAAATAGGTGTACAGCTTTTTTGTCATTAAAGATCTGGATGGGGTACCTTGAGTGGTGGTATGTAAAAGCAAAATGTAATCACATGTAGTTTGTTTATTCAATACAGTAGTTAAATATAAATTGATCGTATCGTGGGTTCATCAGTGGCAAGAATGTTTGGATGACAAAGGAAAGTGGGCATCATCATGATAAGCCATAATAATTAGCATTTAATTCAGTATATTATTGTTGATTGTAGTTCCTCGTTGTAAAATTATAAATTATGTAAATGTAAGCTATGAAAAGCGGGCGTAAAATACAAGAGTATTTATCTATAGTCAGCTAACTTTTTCCAATTAAACATCCCATGCTATGAAACTTGTAATATTATAAATGAATACGATAATATTGGCTGTTAAAACTATAACCTGTGTCTGCGCAGCCCTTCTAAATTAAACCGAATAAGATTGACAATTAAATTGAGAGCTGGTAAATAAAAGCAAAATTTGAATGTAAAGCAATGCAGTTGAGTGTATTTTTATTTCATCCTTTTCTTTTCTCAAAGCCGCCTGAGAACAATTCATAGGTAAAAGACTTGGAAATTATACTGTGAAAGTAAGAATGAAAGAATACAACATTTTCTATTATATTATTTGTTATTGTTTGCGCATGAAAAAGGCGGAACCTATCCTGTGGAACGACTACAGATCATTTACTTGGGAAAGAGAGGGAATGTAAAGACAAAGTAATAAATGAGTCGTCTGGATGAGAGACAACTGAGAAGGAAAAACGTGACTTGTGGATTTGATGTGGATTTCCAAATATTGAGTTAGGAGACATCAAAGGGCAGTTCTCCTTTTAATTCTAGTTTGTGTCTCAAGGGCAGTTTACAGAGAAAAGGGTCAAATCATCATCCTCTTTCTCCTTCTCTTCTCCTCTGTCATCTCATGATGATGATCATCATCAGTTTGCTTGGATAAGGCAATAAAATGCTAATTCCTGTTTACTCTGCTTAATCAACCGTTTGCCAAACCATTTCATTCATTCAACTTCAATTTCTTCTCCTTTTCCTCTCTTTATTTACAACTTTACTAAAACCGTTGCTTGCTCGCAATTCCACTTCAGCTTCGTAATATATTAGGTTAGGTTAAGTTTAGGCAACCTACACCAGAGACCATAATATGTGTATATATTGTGTAGTAAATGCCACAGTATCAAAATGTAATAATATGTCACAAGACCGACACAATGACAATCTCAACCTGCAATAAACAACCCTTTTTCGCTGTCAAACAAATGTATACGTGCTTTGTACAGTTTCATAGGTAGCTCCACATATGAACATTATGCACACGCATGCACACAGTTTATACTCAACGTGACTCATATATACAATACACACAGCAGCCTTTATTGCGTTTTATTGTTTCGCTTGAGAAAGTATAAAAAAGGAGAGAAAAAAGTTTTATTTTGCAGCCGCCAGAAGCTATATGATTCTCCATCCGTCCTCCTCCTCCTCTTTCTCTCTGCTAAACTTAATAAAAGAGAAAAGTTAAGCAAATAACAAACTCCTTTACCTTTCTATAGTATTCTATCTTTAAGTAATGCTGTATAGATTTTATTAACTTGTTACTTGAATGAAAAGGGACCACTACTTAAATTTTCTTTCCTTTTCTCTGATTCCTCCCTAATAAGATTTTGCCACACAGCTGCATACATAAGCATGAATACACATAGAGATGTGTATCTGCTTCTTGAGTATACTTATTGGAAGGAATATAAGAAGTTGGTTTCGTTGTGTCTAATAAAAAATTGAGCAAGTTTGGTAATGAGAAAAACTTTTCAATTTTCTCCATCATTGACACCACTCAACTTGTGTCTAATTAAAAATCTCTGGTCTTGTTTCATTTAAGCCTTTAGTTAGTTCAGCTGAACATTCTTAAAGGAGAGAAGAGAAGAGGAAGACGAAGAAAAAATCCCGTTTAGTTTCTTGACACACTGCTTATAATGCTCTGATTGCGAGTGAGTGAGAGTGTTTTTGTCTTGCCTTGCTTCAAGTGGAGTATCTAAAATGGAAAATAAAAGTAACGAACTGATTGGCTCTAATAGGAAATCTCTTTTTCCCTTTCAGCTTGAAACTTAAAACAAGCCCCCTGTTGTGCATCAAGAAAGAAAAGTAACAGCTTTATTAAGACTCTGCCACCAGTCACTAGGCTCAGGAAGAAAAGTAGCTCGAGCTTCTGGATGAGATGAAGGCATGCGAGATGCCAGTCTTGTAAAATGATGTTGTTAATGCGTTTAATTAAACCTTAGCTAAACATTTGTACGCCTCGGCTCTCCCTTAAAAACTAATTACCAACGTGGCTTTCCATCTCTCTATATCTAATTGTAAGAAAGAACTTTGTGTAGGCTCTTCAATTCTTTCACGTAGTATATTCGCTCATGCAACTCGCAACTCCCCGAGCCAGACAGCAAAACCAGTCACACTCACTTCGTTTCATTCCACATTATCCACATCCTTGCTACTATACTTGATGCTAAGAAATTGGAGTTGGGGGATATGCATAGGTACATTATACTGTTTCAAAGACAAATCAAAGTTGAGGATGATGTGGAGAAGATACGATGTACTTCTTGCTTTTCATTCTTTCACAAAAAGATCACTTATCTGCTAGAACAGCACAAGTATTCATTTCAGACTTGATTTAGCAAATCCTGCGGAATTACTATTATAATAGAAAATTCGGTAAAGTCGTAACAGTAATTAAGATAACATGTCAAATGCTATGTTAAGCAGAGTATCCCGTTTGACAATGAACAGTTTCATCCTGATTGACGAAAGGAGACCCCCTTTGAGGGAAAATATGATAGGATTTTTGAAGTGCAAAGAATTCCATTACACATGATATGAACATTTCCTTTGCTATATTTAGTCGGATTAGGAGAAAAAAAGAAGAATAAAAGCAGGATTTTTATCAAGTTATTATTATTTTTTATTACTTGATTTTTTACTCTTATAAGTACTCTTGTTACCAGCTCACATGATGATGACATCATGAACATAATGTACTTAAGTGTGGAGCTGGTTTGATTGAACGAGCAGTAACCCGGAAATTTGATGCTAGTACTCTTACAAAGTGACACAACGGTGGTCCCAGTGTTTCCTATTAGCTAAACCCAAGTATAGCGTCTCATTCGAATTCAATATATATGGATTTGTCTCTTTTCTCATCTAGAGTGAGTTAGGAGGATTTAATCTTGTAAATAGATTGAAATCGTCGTGTCCTTCATATTACTTCTATCAACATCATCATTTGCCGAAGTTTTTAAAAGAGATTATTATTTCTCTCTCTCTCGCTCGCTCTCATATGCTCTTTCGGATTACAGGGGTTTTGGAATGCGCTTCACGCAACGCAAGGAAGAAGAGGTTTACCCAAATTACAATATATTATATATTATCAACATCATCATTAAGTATCACATCAAATGATCACATGCATAGCACACAGAGGGAGAATCTCCTCATTACTCGAAATCAGATACATTGACAATGAAAACAGTGAATGATGATGAGATGAGATGAGTTGATGCATCCTTTTGATAAAATCCTTGCTCGCTCAACCTAACTGTAATTGTATCAAGTTTATCCTTTTTGCTCACTGGAAAATAAAACGAGTCCCACTTTTTAAGCCTGTCATTTTAAAAGCAATTTGGCTGGTTCTCCATTCTATAAATTTCAGATCGACATGAGATTTAAGTGGACCAAATCTAAAGCAGTACCAAAATATACCAATGCAATATATAATGACATCTACCGCTATAGGATTTTGTTCCCTGGGAGGTACCTATACGTCCTCTTGATAATCCTCCGTTTAAAAAAGGAATTTGTTCCAACTGCTTGAAATTCTTTTTGTTTGAAATTTAAATTCCAGAGAAAAATGGAACGCAACGCTCATATGCTCCTATTAGTCCTATTCATACAAGAAAAGAGACTACATTAATGTATCATTATATGTACCTAATCGGATTCAAAATACAACTTGCTTGCGGATTAATTGCTGTTAAATTCATGTAGCTTCGTCCATGTGCTATATTATTATGCTTCTTCGCTGGTCTCTGTGATGCACAAGCAAGTTTTATAATGATGAAGGTTACTATTTTTAAAGTGCCTATAAATGGAGTCAATGAGCTGAATAAAGTATAAAAATGTAGCATTGGAGTGAAGGTACATTGGACTCTAATGTATACAATAGTATACACAGTAGTTTGATATAATTGTCGTAAAACACATTTACCTTTTACCTCCTGCTGGAGATGAGCTCGTTTCACCCGTCATGTTAGCGTTGAATTGTGTTGGTTAGCCGACAAGCCTCAGACTCAGCGTGATGCCAAAACTACTGTGATATGTAGTGAAACGCATCAATCATCTTACCCCATACAAATATTATAGGAACAGTAATTCATAATTTACGAATCCATTTCAAAACCGTGCCGACAAACGTTAGTAAGTTCAAGCTAAACAAATACATTTTAAAATCATAAAAATAAATCCACTCTTGGTGAGCTTGACTTAGCATAAAATTTAGAATTCCAATATTTCAAAATTTATTGCTAATAAGGTAGTTTGTGATAAAATTGGTTAGGAAAACCGCGAGCAATAAAGTATACGTTCATTCAAGTAATTTTGGAAAAAGTTTGAAATAAATGAATAGCATGCACTTGGGAAAATATCCTTTGATTGAATTGTATCTAAAATAAATCCTATTGTGGTCTCAAGTGTAGGACACTTTTTTCAGGCTGTATGTTTCCGTCAAAATACAAATACACACTTGAGATGAGGATTCATGAATAAAAAGGGAGTACTGTTTGAGTAAAAGGGTAGCTGTGGGTGCTGCTGCTGCCGAAAACGTTTGGAAAGGAAGAATCTGTTGAGTGTCAAAGCTAAAACCAAAGGATTAGATTATGCCTGTTTTTCAATTCACAACACAACATTACTTCCCTACCAAAATCCAGCCTTTGTTGTAGAGAGCTCATCGATGCAAACATTTTCTGGAGTAAATGAGCCGTTTCATCATCTATCTTGAAGCTGATACTAAATTTTCCCAGGATGATCAGGATTTTCCTCATCCATCCAATATTAATAACACTTATTAGCTATATTGCCTTCTAAAATGTTATCATTACGCCAACACTTTTCCAACCATGTATTTGTACAATTCTGATATAATTATAGGACTTGCGTTAGTGATGATGATGCTTGGGATGTGGTGTGGCGATCATACTCATCCAAATCCACACAAAACCTTATGCTTATTTGTAGCAGCGAGTAGCGACGGATGGATCAAGTATCCCATTTCATTCCCATTTGAATTTCGAGATAGCCAATCTTCTCCTCTCTTCTTCATGAACCAGAAGCAAACAATGGAGAAGATATGAGAGCACCCTAAATCCGCCGCTTTCCTATTTGGGATACACCAAGCAAAGCCCATGTGTAAGTAACCCTTTCATTCTTGTGTAACTGCGGCTGCTTTTTGCTACAGTTTCAATTTCATTCATAACAATGTTCAGGTCTCATTCATTGAGAAAGAGACGTAGACTATAAATGGTCTGGTCTGGCTAATCATAATCAATGATTATGATCACGATGATCTCAGCACATGGCACAGGAGAAGAACGACATGACATGAGAATGAAAATGGAGATTGTTACAACACTCGTGGTATATTGAATAGTTAAACATAGATGAAGCAGTCTCGATTTTCAATTCAATGCTATACATTAAAGCACCATATCCCCTTTTCTGTGCTCCGCTAATGATATCCTTTTTTGTTTGATATTCTTTCAAAATCCTCATTGTTAAATGTATCAGATCCATTCACCGACTAATAATGGTCATTTGGTGTGATTACTATTGTTAGCAATTGTTGTTGTTGTTGTTTGTTCGGTCTGGTTTCATACTTGATTTCTCTTTTGGATCGTTTCACAGCTAACAATTGGACCTTTGTAGGAAGAGCTTGTAGTTGATGACAGCTCAAATGTGTAACACATCATCATCATCATGTTCATTTGCTACACAGTCAGCGAAGTGCGTAGCAGAAACAGAAGCACCAATTTGTCAAAAAGTATATGAATTTGTGGGACGGGCCGTGGACATGGAGTAAAAATGGAAAGGAAACAGTTTTAAGTTTTGGAGATGGATGAATACGTTTGCTTCCTTTCACTAACTTCCCACTCTTCTTTCTCTCCATAAAGTTATTGTTGAATTCATAGCTGTAGGATTTATAAAATTCACTCATTCAAAGCCACAGCTTTAATTTCGCTTCATTCATGATGCCGATAGCTATTCTTAAAATGCTACTTAAGATTAGTAATCCATTCAAACAACAAGTTGTTCGTATTCTTATTTGGAGTGCATGAGGCACGAAGGCAGTTATTAAGATCGTGTGAACACTACCAACCATAAATGATAGCTATATCGCTATACTCATTGACATAGAACCTAAACAGAGGTTCATGGCTCATGTGACAACAGCCACGCTTCATTTCCTGTTTCCTAGTCCTACTGCGAATCGTCGACAAAACTACAAACACAAATAAGCGTTTTAGAATACTAAATTATGTCCACATTTAAACTTATTGGTATTGCAAATAACATTTTTGAAATAGACGGTAGATGTGTGTCTATTTGCGTTCTGGCAATCATTAGTTAATGTACGAGCTTCAATGTCCAGAATCTCCATCTCTGCTGTGAAAAGTAGAAAATGGAGGAACGGTTCAGAATGAGATAAATGTTAG
>JAANSM010002126.1:0-15989 GCA_036850725.1 Orchesella villosa
GCTTGTTGTGGTATTAGTAGTGATACTAGAAATTAGCTTTGAATAAACTCACCGTCACTAAAACACATGCAAAAAACCAAGGGAGGAAGACAGATATTTAAAAGCTTCAGCTCCATTTTGCCATTAGTATTATACCAGGTATGAAAATACACGAGTTGACACAATAAAGTTTGGTTAGATCAGAGTTTTTAACTTTGTCACTTTGTTGTGAAGACAAGGAAAGAAGAGTTTGTCTTGTTTTCCAATAGCAATATGAAATGAAACTGTTCTCTTTAGTGCTGCGGATTTCAATTGGGATTGTATTGGGGATGAGATGACATGCTGCTGTGTACTTAATCATGGTTTTGGATCATGGACAAATGCCATTCGGGTGACCAATTTGTTATGACTGGCAAACGTCTTTGCATTTCGATACAGTTTAACCTTCAAAACTTAAAAAGAATGATACTCGAAAGTGCAATATGCATAGTACGGCGAAAACTTTGCATTCTGTTTGGTGTGAGCAGTTACACTGAAATGAATGAAATTCTTCAGCCTTCTATAGGTTATTCGATTGACGCAGAAATAAAGACTTGAGAGTAATATGAACAGCTATTAAATGTTATTTATTATATACATACATATTCAACAAAACTTCAAATAATTCAATAATAGATTCCGTGCCTTATTGTATGAAATTGATTGCATATGTACTTATAAGTATTACTAGTTACAAGTACGTAAATTGTGCGATTTGATTTAGCTTCATTCACATAACATTAAATGCTACGCATTTACTTACCTCATCCCGGTATGTTGCCAGTTTGGCATTTGTTAGATGTAGAGATATTGAACAGTAGCTTATGAACTTCCTGAACATTACCAACTAGACATTTTGTCTATAATCTAGTACATATAAGCTTTAGCTATCTCTCATGTATACTAGCACAACAGAATATTATCTAAGATTAGATAAAAATTGTGTTATAAAGCTGTTAACAATGATTTAAGTGATAACACTATGTAAAAACGAAGCTGTGGGCTTAAAGTAAAAATGTTAATTAGAAAAAAGATATTTCTATTTTAATGCAACATACAACACGACTTTAAGGTAATTAAGTATAGTAAGAAGTTTAACTCGTCATGAGTATCATTTGCTTAGAAGTATATAGAAAATTACCTTCAAGCATAATGTAAAATACGTTCAAAACTTCAAAGTTTTTGCTAGAATCTTCACATTTATTACCCGTTTTCAGAAGAAAGCCACAGCTGTAGTTGAATACGATTGCTCCGCAAATTAAAATGCGTATTCGTGACAAATTGTAACTTATTAGCAAACTACCGAATTTCATCGCAATCACACATCTAAACAACTTGCCATCTTTTGGAGTTAGACTCGTTTAGTTTTATGTCCTTTAAACGCAATATTCGATAGGCATTAAGAGTTCACTTCGGTGCCGTGCTTACCTTTTAGTAGATTCATTAGTTAAACTTCAGAGAAGCCCTTAGTAAATAATGTAATAGGTGATGAGTTGATTTCAAACGCATAGTGTTTGCCTTGGTCTCAATTCACTCATCCTCATTATAATCCACATCAGTCAAAATATAGGAATTATGGCTTATGCTTTATACGATGGAAAGAAACGATGCTCGTATACTTACCTCTAAACAAGCCAGTTGACAAGGGTGGGCAAAATAAAGTTATTTTAAATACGTTTAATTAAAATACGTATTTAATACACGTTTTTTATTTTGTATTTTTATTTTTATTTTCGAACATGAGCTTATTTAAAATAAGTATTTATTTGCAGCATCTTTCGCATTTTTATTTAAAATAAATTCATAGAAATTTAGGGGAAACTGCAGAAGAAGTGTCGTTATCTGCCTAATTCTGGAAAATTTTGTAGAAAGATGGTTCAAAAATCGACATTTATGATCTATTTTCATCCATATGCAGTCCAAAAGTACCAACGGGCAGTTTTAAAAACGGTTGGTTTAATTGATTATTCCGTAGCAGATATCAACATTCCGGAAATTTATTTTAAATAAAGCATTTTATTTTGGAGCAACCCACTAGAGTTTATTTTAAATTAATATTTAGTTAGAGGTAAACGGGATATTTTGTATTTTATTTGCTATTTTGAGGGAGCTGTATTTGCTCACCCTTGCCAGTTGAGCATATATACAAAGTACTGACTCGATATATGTATTAAATTGCCTTACTGTACGTATTGTTTTTACACAAAAACATTTCTTAGATAACATTCTTCAATATGTGACGGAACAGCAATCAACACGGAGCTCCATGGTATAAACCCTGTAATTATTCATTCTTCGAGACGAAATTTTTACGCACGCGATGATCATTTATTAAGACTAGAAAGCAGGATAATCTTTCCCACAGCAAACAATACCTTCCAAATTACATGTGCTGTTTACATGCATTCTGTCATTTTAACACTGAAACTTCTCGGATTGAAGTATCATTGTATCATGCAATGTCTGCACCTCACCATAATTTCAGTATATGAAACATTGCTGGATATATGCATGCCCATTATACAAAAAAAGCTTAATAATGTTTTATATTCACTTCTATTGTCCATACAGAATGCCACATTTCTGTAAAACAAAGCTATTAAGAAAGTTGAAACAAGGGGATCCACGTAAGTAAACCATGTAAATTCAAGGTGAAAGTGATAAGGCTATAATGGGTTGGATTATTACGTTCGTTTAGTGCATAGGGGATGGGTCATCATTTTCAACCTGTTTTTTAAAAGCCTTTTATCACTCTACAAAAAACCCATAAACAAATGGAATACAATAGAATGACATAAAACTAGCAACGCTCAGTCATGCATGGGATTCTACAAGTTTTAGAAGTTTTGCACACGTTCTCTTACTCATCAACCCATTCTGCAATCTCTCCCAGGAGTGTTACATTCGATTCTGCATTGTATTTTTAGCATATACCTACTTGACTCTGTTGTCCGTTAACAGGAGTTTACGCAGAGGATATGCGATATTTTTAGTGAATTTCGGGAAAACGTCCGACGCAACTATAGCAAACAAATTAATTCCATTTATCCAGCAATCTTCTAAACTAATGAGGCTCTGTTGTATTAGGTAAGTTCTAAAGTAAGCGATCTTCCCCTGATCCAGGTTCAAATACATATACCGCAGCAAAGCAAGTAGACAACATATGTACCTACTTTATCCACATCATAACAAAAACATATTGTGTGTAGTGTGCGTATGACAGCCACATAGTCAATAGTAGAATGGGTGTAGCTGTAGATATACATAAGATTTAAATAAAAGTTTACAGCTCCATGTGTTTTTCAAGAGTCTCGTCATAATCCAATCAGCCCTGTCAATATTTTAAGTGATAACGTCATCGTCATGGGCAACAATATACTCAAGTGTTTTACACAATTAAATACTTCCATGTGGCATCATCATGTGTCACTTAACGTGTGTCTAATGTGGTCACCATATTTTTCAGACAGTTGACCACTGTCTGTCGTCTGACCCAATCTAGTTGAGTTGTAGTCAAAATGAAATATATACATATGTTTAGCAGCCTATAAGTATTCATCTAAATATGAAAGTAGATCTTCAATATGGATAATTTGAAATGCTGGAAGTTTGTACTTTTCCAAGTTTCTTGAATGCAGTAGGAATAACCTTTTGTGAGCATTAGCTCCATAAAACACGGTATGCATAGACTAACGCTGTTTATAATACTAAAATCAATTTTATTTACAAGTGGTTCTCTCAATCATGATGATGTTGTAGAGATGTAGTGTTATACTGATGCTGCATGATAATTTGCTATACTAATATAGGTAGCTACTAGCTAGCGGACACTACATTACAGATGTGATGTAGTCAGGCACTGACACATTATTGTAATGGCAGTGGACGTGCTGGTTGCAAACCACTTTCTATTTATCTGTTATACTTGCCATGTCAGTATTATATTGGTGCTACTAATGTATGCCACAGCTCAAGTTGAATCGCACCAGTTAAGTCTGCAGTTTATATAGGATGTTTAATTTAAATTCAATTTATTGTTAATTTGGAACCCAGCAGGCTCGGTTTATGCAGGCATTTTAAAAGTTTTTAATGAGCACAGTCATTTAGTCAGTCTTTTAGGTATGTAGGATAAAATACAATTGCAACGTAGCTTGTGCATATATATTTTTTTAAGTAATTGAATCACACTTACTGTTTTAATTTGCAGGAAAAAAATTGCTCCCATAAGTCCTCATACAATGTCAGCTGAAATTATCCCAAGAATTTCTGTAACCGTCAGGGAAGACAATTTTATTGAAGATTCGCTTGAGGTCATTCGAGTAATCAGGCCACAATGGATTAAAGAAAGGGATAACAATGGGATTGAAATTAAATCCAAGGTATGCTTACTATATACATAAACTTTTAATGTAGCTTAAAACAAATTACGAGGCAATTGTGTCAGTTGTGTGCTTCTTTAATTATGATAAAATAAATAGTGTAGTTTAATATGTGCAGATTTTTACGGACGGTATCACCAATAAGTTAATAGGATTTAGCCTTGCAACAAATCCCAAAGATGTTGTGGTGATTAAACTTTATGGGGCAAATACCGAACTTATGATTAACAGACAAGCAGAAATCGACACGATGACTGTATGAACGCGTAAAATTTATTTAGTTTATAAATAAAGTTGCTTATTCATTCATATTTTGAGAGTGCTTATATCCTTGTAATAATGTTTGGGTAGCTGCTTCATGAAAATAAATGTGGACCTCAGCTATATGCCTTGTTTGAGAATGGGATAGCTTATGAGTTCATTCACGGGGTGACCTTGACTATGGAAACATGTAGGTCACCTAAAGTGTACCCTATAGTTGCTGCAGAAATGGCTCGTGTCCACAAAACGATACCATTGAGCCCTGAAAATGGTGAAACAAACGTAAAATCGGCCGTTTGGAAAAAGATACAAAATTTTTATGAGCTTAATGAGGATATTCTACGCACAAATACAACATTGGCTAATCGGTTAGTTTTAATTATTTTCATTTTGTTATCTACTGAAATTTATATGGAAACGTATGATCATTTTTTCATGTAAAATTTATTAGGTTGCAAGCTGAGTTCGGTTACACCATCGAAGCAATTAGAAGCAATGTCGATGAGCTTGAACAAATTTTAAATCGACAGGAAATTCCACTAGCCTTCTGTCACAATGACATTCTACTTGGAAATGTGATTTACAACGAAGAAGAAGAGAAAGTGTCTTTCATCGATTTTGAGTATGCAATGCCAAACTACGTCACATTTGACGTTGCTAATCACTTTAATGAATTTGCTGGTATGCATATTTATGTTGTATAATAACATGTGTGGATAATTTAAGTCTGAAAAATCGTTTAGCTCTTTAAACTGAAGTTTTATATATTTAAACAATTTATGTTTTACAAGGAATTGACAACCCCGACTTTTCTTTATGCCCTGATGGAGCATTCAGATCGGAATGGATTTCCGAATATTTAAAACATTTTGGTACAGATGGGTTTACACAGGAACAATTTGAGCGGTGGGTAGAAATCTGTATTCCAGCGTCACATCTATTTTGGGCGATTTGGGCTGTCGTGCAGGCACACAACTCCACGATTGATTTTGATTTTGCAGGGTAAGCTTTAATTACAAAGGTAATTAATTAATGTGCACTCAAATCATTGGAAAATTAATTTGATCTTAAACTTTTACAGATATTGTGGTCTACGTTACGTGGAGTACAAAAAAAGTATAGAAAATGTACGATGAAAATTTTAATTTTGATATCTTTAAAGAAACAGGATGGCTCATGTTACTGCAGGTAGTATTTTAAACCATTCATTCCAAATATATTTTAGCACTTTCCTACCATGAAAATTTTAATCTTCAGCAATAACCATTTTAATGAATCGAAAAATTTTAAAAACAAGCGTAAGCATTTTAAACAATAAAAGTTTATGTGACAAACTGAATTATAATTTATGAGCATGATTCGCAAAATTAAATTTAAAAATGCTCAGTATTGTCATTCTGCTCATTTAATTCTCATTTCCTTCATTGTGCATAAATAAATTCAACATATTATTTGGGAAAACAAAATTGCAAATAAATATAAGATTCAGATGAAGATTTGAGCTCTGCAAATCCAAACCCCCTGCACACTTTCGTTTACCAGAGAAAACAAACAAAAATGGGGTCATCATGCAGAATCTTGATTCTCGTTATCTGCATAGCTATCCGTTTTGAAAGTTCATTTGGAATCGTTCGAGGATCTCGTTCAATGAAGCTCGATCCCGTCCTCAACGAAGCTTTCCACAGCGCTTCTACACAATCAGACAAGTTAATCACGCAGAACATCGTCGTTGTATTTGAAGACTCGACAGATGAGGTTCTCAACACCGTTAATATTGAAGCGTTTGATACTTTTGAAGACTACCACCAAGCATTCAAATCGGAGTTAAGATCTCTAAAAAAAGAATCCCAATCGGAAGTCTCAGAATTTTTAAACAAAACAAATATACGCAGCAAAAGTTTATGGCTGACAAATGAAGTCTTCATTAAAGATGCTACGTTAGAGCTTTGTGAGAATTTGGGAAGTTTTGACAATGTAGTTTTGATTCGAAAAGAGGAGGTGCTTCAAATTCACAAACCCGTACATGCCGGAGCTATTATTGAGAGGAGTAACGTGACTATTAATGCAGTTCAGTGGAACATTGATAAGGTGAAGGCTCCTTCAGTATGGAGTCAAAACATGGGGGAGGGTATCACAGTTGGAATAATTGGTAAGCTTTGTAACTGATTCGTTGGGGCAATGTGTGAAATATTAAATTAACATTTAGTTCCAAAGTTTAACTCGTACACTTATTCGTAGACACTGGTATGAGGCCTACACACGACGCTCTGCAAACTCACACGGGCAAGATTACAAATTGGTTTGATTGTGTGGCCGGAAAATCGGCTCCGTATGACGATCAAGGTATTGTAATAACTCATTGATATTGTTAACATTGATATCATGTTTTAGAAATTTAAATGGTTTTGATTCATTGATAACGATTGATTTGTAGGACACGGTAAGTTTTGAAGCTTCAATCAAGGGATTTGTATCAGACAGGAATTTTAAAAATATAGGTTTATGGAGTAGGAACCCATGTGGCTGGAATAATTGCTGGAAGGAATGGTATTGGAATGGCTCCTCAAGCAAATCTTATGGGGTGTAAAGCTTGCAATGCGGATGGTTCGTGTGGTGAATCGTGCCTTAAAGCTTGTTGTCAATTCATGGCTGATAAACGACCCCACATTGTGCGTTGGTGTTTAACCTCACCCAAGATATTTAATAGTATAATGGCGTGGCAAAGTATTTCGAATTTATTTTATTTTCTATCCATACTATTTGTAGGTTTCTAATTCTTGGGGTGGACCACCCAGTAACACTTACCAGTCTGCTATAAATTCAATGGATGCTCTAGGAATTAAAATTGTTTTTTCTGCCGGAAACTCTGGTAAAAATAAACACGTCAAAGATATAATGTGGGGGGAGAAGTATTTAAGTATGCAAATCATCATTTATTTCGAATTAAAAGGACCATCATGTCAAACAATGACCTCACCAGGAGACTACACTAATGTGATTAGCGTTGGTTCAACAACGATTGATAATGCTTTGTCGAGTTTTAGTAGTTGTGGCCAGTGCAATAGTGGCCTGATTGCACCAACGGTAACATAATCTTCAGTCTCTACTTGACTGTGTTTGAGTAAGGTCTAAATTTAAGTTTTATATATTCCAGATTGTTGCACCAGGCAGCGATATTTTATCAGCTTGGAAAACTTCAGACACGGCGTACAGGGCGATTTCTGGAACCAGTGAGCTAAAGTCCATTAGAAATGAATAAAAATAGCGCAATTTATTTATGGTATCGAATAATATGAATCGTTTCTAGGCATGGCTTGCCCACATGTTTCCGGCTTAGCAGCCCTTATGCTCAAGAAGAATCCTGGGTTGAGTTTTAATCAATTAAAATCAGCAATCACTAGCGGGGCTCAAAAGGCTAATTTGGTTACCCCAAACCAGTCTTGTGGAGGCACAACTGCTTCTCAGTGGCCAAATAATATGCTAGGTTACGGGCGTATTGATTGTGAACAGACAATGAAATTAATTTAAGCGAAATTATTTTTCGTCTAGTGACAATAAGCAATGTATGCAAATAAAGTAATCAACACTAGTACGATTTTAGGTATCTTGTTGATCCACGCAAGCGACAAGAATTTATTAAAAATTAAAAATAATCCAACGTGTTTGCGTTTGTTTCTTTTATACACATAATATATTGGTTTTGTTTTAAATAAGAAAATCTTGTATCATCTTGTTCATCATCATCATCCTCATATATGTTTTTACACATATAGTCAAAAAGGATTATACACGTTCTAGGTAATTAAGAGTAATAATACAGAAAGAACTCATCATTATCATCATACTATTTAACGTATGCAAGTTAATATGTGTCGACTGAAAACTGAAAAATTATTGTGGACCCCAATAATAATAAGATTCGACATCAAACCTTGCTTTCTCTCTCTTTCAAACTTCATTACGGATAAACTGCCTTCTCCCCTTTTCATAATATCCAAACAACAAATTATTTCTTTGACTGACTTGTCCCTAACAATTTCTCACCATCAACTCCCTTATCTCTATCCACCCGCTTTGCTTTCAAATCCTTATATAAATTCTCCCATAAATATATTTAATAGTCCAAAGTGATTCTTTTTTTAAGTAAAATTAATTGCATTCATGCAAGAAGACTATATCAATAGTTTAATATATAGGTATATATGTATGTATATATAGCTATTACATGTACATATAGTAAACGATGCATCTCATATTTTATCGCGTTACATCTCCGTAGTTACAGCATTTAGTTACCAATCAAATTAGTTTCCCTTCATCACCTTTCAGCAAGGGAAAACCACAGTTTCATAATTCCAAAAAAAAACTTTCCGCCATAAGTAGGTTATCATCAAGACGATTATTATCTCTTTCACAGTACTATAATTATAATTGATATTACGCACATATATAATTATATAATTACACGACATCATATATTATACATAGTTGATACGCAGCACATTTACAATTTAGAAGTTGTAGTAACAAGTTCACGCTAGATTACACATTTATAATAGTTGGCTAACTCTTTTTTTTAAATTTAATTTAATTAATCAAAAAACTGTTTTACTTTGTGTTCAATTTTTTTTTGTTACAACATTGCAAATTTAATTTTATCTCTACGATTGGAAAGATCGATCATGATATAGTTTTCTCATTTTTTTGTCATTCTTTCATCAAAATTTTTGATGAAAATCGGTAGCATAAAACAAACATTTGAAATACTTCAACCAATTAGTTCTAGAATTAAAATAAAGGGTGGAAAATGAGAGCAAAAATTTTGCCATGCGGGCAAGAGAAAATTGTAGAGATGATCAACTATGTACTTACTACTGATTTGACTACAGCGTGAGTTGCTACGACAACGAAATACAAATGATCCATGTTAATTTCAATGTATTCATTTTCATAAACCTAGCGGAGATGATGATGACAACATTTTTGTTTAGAGATTCAACTGCATAATAATATGTAGCATATTATTTTACACGGACTACGAAAATTTTTATATACCAAGTTTCATAGCGTCAGTAACAATAATACAGTCAAGAAGAGTTATTTACTTCCTCTCTAGCTACATCCAAGTAAATGTATATATAATATGTTAGGTAAAAACAAGACTGATGTAAGATGAACAACCTATAATTATGTACTTCATTTTTGGCATGAATCTAAATTCAATTTTTCTACATACATTTCATCTTCTAGTAAGTGCTTAATACACAACAAATATTTTTTGAATAGTTTGGTAAACGCATTAACAATCCTAAATTCTTCGAGTTGATGAATACTTCAAACTTATATAGCTTGCAATTATACAAAAAAAAATCCTTAGAAACTATTGACCTTGACAATATATATTGTATGGAGAATGTAGACACACAAAAAAGTTGCTGTAAACTCAGTTAAGAAGATCATGCACGTTTTAACCTGTACACTACTATGCTACAATGCTACTTGTATTATGATAGATAATCATGATTCATTGATTAATTAAACACGCATGCTAAAAAGTTTTAACTCAGTTTAAGTTTTTTTTTGTAGTTGAGTTGCTGGAAGTTTTCGTTCGTTTCTTTAGTAATTTTTTTTCTTTCGATTTTGATTCTTTAAACTTCAAGGTTGATGCATTTGTTGTAGTTGTGTTTCATATTACAACCATATTATGTCAATTGAACGATCGTTTTTTTTTCTTATTTTGCCTCAGTGAAACTTTGGCCTTGACCAACTTTGTTTCATCATAAATCTGTTTGCAAAATAATTTTTGCTTGGTTACTAGTACTATATATGTACTTGGGAAGGAAATTGGTGTTAAATGGGAATCTGCGAATGAAGAATCCTTATTCTAAAATCGTTCCATTTCTTGTTATATTTTATTCCTCACGTAATCACAAAAATTATTCTAGTTTGACGGACTATCTGCATTATGCATGATTTGTATCTCTGCTTCTGGATGATAGTAAGTTAGTTCGCCCTAATTCTTTACAACACAGATCATAATTAATTGTAACGGTTTTCGATAAAAATGGACAACTATCCAAATATATTGTATATTTTTATATACTTAAGATTGCTAAGTATACTTCTCTGTAATTTATATTCACTGTAATTGATGACGAATAATGATCTGATTCAGTTTAATAATACGGATGATTTTCAATAGCAGTTTCTCTCCAATTTCTTTAGATCAGTTGTGATTTTCGGCACAGAAAAAGGGCCCCTACAAGATAGTAAAGTTCTTTAATTTTAATACCAAGAGCTAAACTAATTATTTAGGAAATATATATGTATATATATTCTTCAAGACTGACACTCACTCGATATATTTTTTTAATCCGGATTTTGTGAATGATTTCAAGAAACCGAAACATTAATTACTGGGAATTTCATTCAGAGCCGTGGCTTAAAATCAGAAATGATGAATGAATTCGACATCTTATCTTCCTAATGCCCTTCCAAACAGCGCATATTTCTCTGATGTTTTTTTTTTGGTAAATTAGTCATTGTCAAAATTACTATATATTATACTGCATTGATGAAATCAAACTTTATGAAGGTATATGCTCTTGTTCACAATTGTTCTTTTGAAACCGTTTTCATGTTCATTCATAAGCTGTAAATTTCTTACAAAGTACATCCTATAATATCATCACCGTACTTAATCACCGCTTCCTTACTAAAATATTAAAAGACAAATATTTTCTCTCTCGCTACTAATTCTACCGCCCCTAAAAATCCCTTCCCAAATCTCGACCAATAGATGTGATTTAATCGACGTCACCCATTTAAAATGTTTCCAAAAAACGCTCAAAGTACACAAGTAATTGTAGCTATAACTTTAATGGCGTTGTACAATAAAAGTTATAATAATGAATTACGTCACATATTACACATTAGTTTTCATAGATTTAAAATAGCATCGACGTACATAATATATAGAGGAGTTTTAGTTATGTTATATATATATATCATATACATAGAGATGTGGCAAGGGAGACTGACGAGTAGACGACGAACGAACGAACGAAGATTTCGACTTTTTTCTTTTACATTCATTTTACTTACTTTGCATTTGTAATGTTAGATCCTTACAGTAAAGTTTGCGTGTTGCTTTCTCTTTTCCTTTCTACTTTCCTCTGTTTTTTTACACAGTATATTTATATTACTATTATTATATATTAAACTACATCGTGGTAATCGTTGCACTAGTAGTACAATGTTGCATACTTAATTCCTACAAAATGATTATCATATCTAAACATTTATGGTTGTAATTGACAGTACACATTTAATTAACTGATAATTCTAATAATAATAATAATAATGGTAAATAGAAATGATAATGTAAGTGAACCATATTAATCATAGTTTGAAATTTAATCAGTTTCTCTCATGATATATACTTACTTATATATCCAGCCGGTGTGTGTGTGTGAAGTAACATAGTAACTTTTCTAGTGGTACATACATATAGATAGTTCCGTTATATTAAGATAACGTTTTAATAACATATACATTATTACATCATATTATGCATAATTAATTACTCAATTATAATAATGATAATAATATAAGTAACATACACAGTTTGTAGTAAATAATGGTATATAGTAGTAGAGTAGTAGTAGTACGGCTCACATAGTAATTTTTTTTATAGCAACATTTAATATACTCGCTTACATTTCTTCAGTTACAAAATACAGCACCCTGCACAGCAGCTACTGCTCCCAGTTTTGGATTTTTGGCGTTGGTCTGCAAAACAAAAGGGAGAAAGAAAAAAAAGTTAGATTTAATTAAATTTTTTCGATAAACATTGTAGTAAAGCTAAGATACAACTATTGTGATCCACACTCGTAAAAGATTTATACTTATATTATATGCTTATGTGTCGAATACGGGTAGTTGAGTTCATTGCTAGGCGTGATTCTCATGAAACGCCAAGTAAAAGCAGTAAAGACTTAAGTAACCTTCACACTGTCACCATAATTTATGATTATCAAGGAACTAAACTGACATTGTTTGCGGACAAAGAGAGTGTGAGTGAAGGGCACATTCCACGACAGAAAATGTTTTAGGAAATTGGTTAGCTGGTAGTTTCTCTGTGCGTCAGAACAGAAAGTAATGGTGCAAGGATTAACATAATGGCCTATCCACAACACTATATAATGCAGTTGGCAAAGTGGAAGAAATGTTAATAAAATAGAATCACTTCCGCATCAACTTATCCATTTCCTTCTGGAGTAAAGTACGTATACGCAGGCAGTTTCTTTGATGGAACTACTGTACTGTACTATGCACCTACCTAGAACGACCTTCAGACATGATTGCATTTTACTTCATATAAAATCATGTATGTATGGTTGTGCCTTTTTGTAGGTATTACTTTGCTGCTTATTTATTCATTGTCTGGTTAGATTTTCTGGTTCATGGAGAGAGAAAACTCGTTGATCGATCAAGTCCGAAAAAAATAGCACTTATTATTGATACAATCCTTTTAGTACAGAAATATTATACATGATCAAAAGCTGCACGTGTGTGTTAGTAACAAGGGGCACCATAAAATGCTTATGATTTCATACTTTTTTTATTTCTTGCATATAAACTAATAGATTTTTAGAGGAAATGGAACACGTGACATGAGAAATTTTTTAATAACGTTAGGACCATATCTACTTAAGTATGATTGAGTTTTTATACTTGAATCAACTATTCCATTGAATTTTCTATTCCCGCTGGCGTTATTAAGGCTTTCATTTCTGTATGCAGTAAATCATTTTATAAATCAGTTGCCAGCATACGAGCAACTTAATATTATACTTTTGCATAGATACATGTTAAGTAAATAAGCTGCTATTCGTTACGCTAGTTACTTGCAACTTTATCAAATTTTGGATGAAGTAGGAAGCATTTTCGGATTGAGCACACAGTTCCGAATTGTTTCTCAGAATGTACCAGTTTTTTAACTTCCCCTTAGTAGCCTTTAGCAAATAAATATAGGATGAAATATGAGCAGCTTGAGGATTTCAAGCTGAATATAGCTTCAGACTTTCATACTATTCAGCGACCACTTACGAACCAGGTAGAAAGCTCCCTTCATATTAGTCCATTCTTTTTCGTCAGTTCAAGGACGATTTGGAATACGGGCATTTAAAATAAACCCTATACTTATGTCTGACGTAAATATAAGGTGGAGTAAAATTCACAGACGAAAAGGAACTACACCACACAGATTTAATAGGACTGGTGTACTACCCACCATCACCTCCACCATCATCAGTCGCTACCACTTTTACAACCATTAGCAAAACTTGACTTGAACAAACTTTTCCCCTTCACCAAGTTTCCTTCAGTGCTTGCAACGACCAAAGAAAAATCGTATTACCCAGATTAGAATTGAATGGAAGAACACACTGCCGAGAGTGGATACATACATTATGAGGCAAAAAAGGTGGGTAAATTGAGGAGCAGCATGCGACAAAGATGGAGGAACGGGAGACCACGATATAATATGCATGCTTTCTTCCCATTTACCATTGCATTACTCTATTATTATGTTTATATTATATATACGTGTTTGCGCATCACAATAATAATGACACGAAGTGATTCATTATCTCACGCTGACATTGATGGCAGAGGTTACCTGTCGGCAATGGGAAAGTAACCAAGGTTGTCTATTTCCCACTAAACTACTCTCTCTCTCTCTTTCTCTATACCACATCACGGTCCTATCTAACGTGGTTATTCTTGTGTGGTAGATTTTGCTGGTTTGAAATGAAAGGAAAATGAAATTACCTGAGAAGGACAAATATCCATCAGAAGTCGCCTGCTTAACTTAGACATTTTGACTGAAAATTGACAGATAATTCCTGGAGGCTCACTCAGAAAGCCAAAATATAAAAAACAGCTAGCAGTTTATTGTGGGGGTACGGCGCTATTGATTTTTAGAATGCAAAAGTGCATGTTATATAAAAATATATTTATACATTGTCGACTTAACAATCGGTCTAGTACATATAAGCAGCAGTAGTCCACACACCGCATCGCTATCTCCATCATCGTTATTACAGGCTTTGCAAAATGTCAAAAAAAAATTTCCCCTACATCATCATTTCCAAGCGAGAAAGCTACAACAGAAGCACAGCTGAACTTGAAAGCAAGAAAGGTAGTCAAAAGGGAGACAAAAAAATCTGCTTATGACAGTACCACTGGCACACAAACTGGAGGATATATAAAGGAAAAGCATATGAAGTAGTCCGGATACAAGTAACTTTTCCAACTGATTTCCCATGAGTAAACTAGAAGAGGAAAGAAATCGAACTTGTGCTTTTTTCTGACATACATTCCATTTAACATAGATGCCACACACCACACCACACCAACCATACACATTCTTTACCGTGTGACCAAACGCATGTAACAGATTCGCCAACCGTACTGAATCTCTACAAGCATGCTGAAATAAAGGATTCGATACTCATAAATGTATCCTTTTTCCCTTTGTCTCTCTCTCTGTCTGGATTCGTGCTAGTATAAACTAGTGGGGTGTAGTTATAAAGCAATATCATCCGTTTTGACACTCATTTTTTTGTGTTCTTTGGGGGAAATGACAACTTTGTTTTTCTTTTTCCTCCCAAAACTATCTTGTCTAGAGAAACAACAAGCGACACACCCACCACCACCACGACGGTTGGGAACCGTGAACAAATGCCAGTGTGAAAGTTCAAGCGATATTACAAGGTATATGGCTGCGAGGCAACTGGTAATGTTAATTTGATGTGATTTAGCAATGTCAATTTTTTATTTTCTCAAAGGACCTTTCCCTTCCCTGTAGTGCCTACCTGATCTCATTTGGAGAAGAGAGGAGAGTGGAATGGAAACTTGTTACTGCGAAATTCTCCTATGATGTTATTGGTTTTAATGTGTGCCATCCCAAAATTGGTGGAATGATGACGTCTTTTATACATGGGAGTTCACTCTTCCTAACTGATTCAAACTTTAGTTTCAATGAGATAAAGTAATCAAGAGGAAAAGTCATTACGAATACAGATACACCCAGACAAAAAATTGAATGACAAAAAGGTGTTGCTGTTTTGTATTTTAAATTTTCCTTCTCTGCATGTATAGGAGGTATACGACAACAACAGATTAAGTTAAGTAAGGCAAAATGAAGATGAAGAAAAGTAGCAAATCTTAGAATGACTTTGGTAATTTTGAAGCACAAAACACTAAACTTGCAAATCCTGTTAGGAAGCCCATCCAAAGTATTTCAGTGATGTGGTGTGGTCCATA
>JAANSM010002127.1:0-15971 GCA_036850725.1 Orchesella villosa
GTCAAAGAGAGGTTTTAAACCTTTAACTTGTCACATCATACGGATGAAAAATGGGAATAAGCATGGACAGTAGAGGCAGAGGACCAGAAATTCTTACCCATCCTTCTTGGTGTTGTACAAATGACCATGACAAAACAAGGGACATTTGAGTGGTTTTTGGATTATCGGAATACTGACGCATGAATATTTCAATGAGTATGGTTCATCGATTTTCTTACTCACGACAATGTTATGCCTTTTTTTCTCGCCACCGTGTTGTATTATTACTTACATGGACATGGTTGTTTTAGTCGTTTAATCCACACCGGACATGCAGTAAGACGTTTGGATGTACTTTGGGAAATGAGTTACCATATTATAACCTCGGCTTTCTTTTCTTTAAACTGAACAGCAAATTTTGGTTCAAACTTTACTTCCCTGACATCGTTTGAGTTTGACATTCGAATACACATAAGTTATTCAGTATTTATTTTTTCTAAAGTTGTACACATAAAATATTTGTGTCATAAATTCATCAATTCGTATATCAATATTCTAAGAATAGATCGAGAATAATGAGATACGGTTTAGGCATTCGACTTTTGGTGGCTTTCTTGGCAGGTGGGTTGGCAGTACTATACAAATTGAACCTGAATCCCCGATACAAGCAGCCTGAAATTAGCGTAGTGGTTGAAACGCCACGAAAATTTCTTTTTGATCTGGTGACAAAACCTGAAAACGTACCAAAGGTTAGACTGTCTAGTTACAAAATTGAATTGAGTATTATTTGAAAATAACGAAGTTGCATAACTTAATTTTATAATTTTTTGCCTGTCTTTACTTTTGCAATTAGTACTTTTCATGGGTGACGCAATTTCGAGAGAGTAGATTTGACAAAAGGAACGTATCCATTGGAAAGCGATATGATTCCATTATAAACCTGCCATTCCTGGGGCAACATCAGGTTGTCTACAGGATTTCTGAACTGACGGATGGGAACTGGATCACACTACGACCAGATAGATTGGATCAATCATACTTTAAAACTGAAGTGGTGATTGTTGTCAGCAGTATTACAAAAACTCAAAGCCAATTCCAAATGAAAATTGCATATCACAGGACATCCGGCCTGTTTCAAGTGAGTTATAAGCCATGAATATATTTAATTTAGGATAATAATGAAATGAGTTATTATGAAATAAGGGACAAGTAAAAATTGCGTATTGAATTGAGCATTTTTTTGCTTCAAATACGACAGATGACTGTGGGGAGGTTCTTGAGGTGGTTGACTAACCAACAGCTGGAAAGAATTGGGACTGTGGTGAAGAATCTTGCTAGAGTGAAATGGTACCAGTTTCGCTTTCCGAAGGGACTCAATGGCACTGGGAAATTGCCATTGGAACCACCTGACGAGGACCACGACATTTCGAAATTGGATTTGCAAAAATTCAGCTCGAAGAGGGATTGGGACAGGCTTTACAGAAAAACTATGCATGGAGAATTATAAAATAAATACGTATTAATTTCTCATAATAACATGCAATTGGAACCATTTCATAAGCATCATTCAAGTACAATGTAGATGCAACTAAACGTCCAAGATGTGTCCAGTAATGCACTGAAACGACACTAAAATAGTCCTTACAATTAAATTATTTTAAGTGTCTGTGTTTTAATTTTTGTTCTCATCAATCATTCTATCTGCACGAAATTTTATAATAATTCTAAAATTGCGTGCAGAAATTTAATTAGAACAATATTTTTTACGTAATGTCGCCACATATAGATGATAGAAGTTTGGCAACCGAATTGTGTAGCAGTCACAATGCAATAAATCCATATTATACTAATAATTATAATTGACTTTCAAATTGAAATATGACTTTGATATTATCAACATACATTCGAAATGATTAAAAAAAGTTGTAAAAGCAGTAGCTTGTATCTCATAAAAATATGCATTCAGCATTGCAATATATTGTATTGCACGTTATGTAGTACCCTTGTACCCTGCTCTGACTTGACTGTGTCCTTCTTCGTGTATGATGATGAACGATAGTTTTTTAAACGTACACATACACAAAATGCACATTATTGAAGACATACATTAGTATTTTCATTGTTTTGACAGTTAACAGTAAATACTATCTGAAATTATGACAAGCAAACATTTTCAAGTAGGTTTGACGGACCTGCGGACTGTGCGGACTGATAAAAGACAGAATTCTACACATATATGCGTACGAGATATCTAATTGTACGAGTAAAAACAAGAAATTGCGCAGGGGCAGGCTGCACGAAACGAAGGCGTTTTTTGCCATGATCCTCATTTTAGTGCGTAATATATATAACAGCAGTCCATGTTAACCTTTTATGCACTTTAACTGAACACGTTACAGTCCAAGTACTACCACCACCACACCCTTACCCTTACAACAAATGTCACTGAAATATTGACAACTTCTTCATCAATAAATTGAGCTGGTTGCCTTTACAATGAGGTTGGGAAAATTGGGATGTTTTTAGCACATTTATTTATGTTGGAAGAAAAAATATCACAAGGCTCGAGAATATTCAGAACTCATATATTTGTATAAAAAAGATGTTTGTTTTTAAACACCTGTTCAAATGTACGGCATCGTTTTTATCAATTTCGCAAATTGAATGTAATATGAATAATATTGTCAACCACATTTCCAACTTCAGGTAAATACATAAAATTATGAAGCTCATGTTCATGTCATAGTTCGTACAAATAAATCGCTACCAATTAATACCAAATCCGCAAGCATAGCTATTGACACTTTTCATAAGTCAAGTGTGTAACTTTCGGATAAGCATTAGGCGTAAACCATCCACAGACAGGCGACAATATTTTCTATAGATTTGAGTCTGGTACTAATAAAGTAGTACAAGCAGGTGCATAAATATCATTAACATATTGAATATTTTATTTCACTCAAATGTTAATTCGAAAGTCATCTCATCTCCAGAAAGTTTCTTGCAAATGCAAACATCATCTCGGAAACCATTCCATTCCATTCTTCATAATCCCATATTATGCATATTATCATATTTCCATAAAAGTTATTACCATCAACAGCAAGTATTTAAAACATCAAAAACTAAATGATAAATGAGTAATAACGCCAACTGTCGTCAGCCATTAATTCACTAATAATGTACATTTTATGTAAACGACAATCTTGCAACATTTGACATTTAGATTAATTTCATTTTGAAATCTGCATCTTACAATGGCACTTCACTATTCCTTTTGGTTCATAAATTTATTGTGCGAATGACGAATGAAGCTGCAGACGACGCGACGCTTTTCTGGAACGAATATAGGAAACAACGAAAGAACAAAGCTTGTTAGTTTTGTTAGTTCTTTGGTGTTTGATGGTTCTTTGACTTAATCTTAATACGTGTGTAGTTGGAGCGTGGCTATGAACTGAAAGAACGAAGAACGAAGCAGTATTAATATTGTGCTTGTGCACAGTTATTGACAGTGAAAGAAAGAGCGCGTGCTTGTCACACCACACAAAAGAAATCGTCCCGAAAATCTGCACTAGAATATTTCCTTCTTGCGTAGAATTTGCGTATTACGTTTGTGCCGCGTCTATCTACTAATAAGTAATGCATTATGTATACATTTAGTATTTAGTTTATGTATCTCTAGTTTATGTATCTCTGTGCATTTGCAATTTTGGAGTTGGATTGTTTCTGTCCTTTTGTTGTTTGGTTCTGTAACTGAAGTTCTCCCCGAACAAGTGACAAGGGTTTCATCTTTCATCTGTTGTTGTCTGTGTTAGTAAAATCCAGTAAAAAGTAAAACTCAATTTAAAGTTCATTCATTATTTTTATAAATTCGCATTTTTGATTGTTGTATAATTGATAATTAATGATTAACGTTAGTGCGTTTTGTAGTTCGTGAGTAATTGGTACATTGGTAGTGTTCGGGATTTTAGAATCGTTGATCGTGAAGTGTCAAGGAATTATAGTAACGTACGTACAACATACACATACAACTTAATTAAGTTAATTAAATTAACTAATAGCCATTTAACATGTTGATTATCAATGGTTGATGGTCCTACTTAGCATTTGACTGTTGTTTTAGTAAGGTTGAAGGTAGATTGGAATGTATAAATAACAAATAAAATGTATTGTCAATTTTGGCTGACTCCACTCCTACTCCATTATCTAATCTAATGTGACATTAGTAATGTCTGTTGGATTTAAGATGCTAAAATCGGGTGTAACAATAATGTTTTATTGATTCTATTTCAGATCTACCACTCACCCATTCAACAAATCGAAGATGGCAAGAAAACGTGCGGCGCGGGTGACTAAGGCTTCTCCTCTCGTTCGTGTAACAAGAGCTCGTGCGGTAAAAGCAGAACCAGATGAAACCTCCTATTGTTGAAACGACTCCGGAACCTGAGAAAGTTGGAGATATTAACCCAAGTTTAAATAATGTAAGGATATGGTTTATCACTATTTTTATATTCTTAGCAAATCATAACTATAACCAAGTAGTATCGCGTTGTAACTGTGTCATATTTAGTTTTATTACTAATAATGCAATTTAATTGCAAGTCGAGTCATGTAGAAATGATCAAATCATTTTCATTCTGCTCAAACACAGGGATCTGCTGCTGAAAGGAATGTAGGTAAAAGTAAGAAAAGTCGTGCTAGGAAAGCTCCTGTGAAGTCTGGTGGTGAAACAGCTATAGCTCGAGATACGGAATCGCCTCCTCATCTCGTTCCAGAGGTTCCAGAGGTCTTACCTTTTATGAATGAAAATAATGAAATGCCCGAGCTGCATGAGCCGATGAGTCCACAGCCAACTGAAGGCCATGAAGTAATTAATTTTGATGCTCCAATGCAAGCTGAAAACCCTGACAGAAGTAACCCAGATGTTCCTGTTGCTGGTCCAAGTCGAGATCTTCGTCAGCAGAATACTTTACCTAAACGCCAGGGCTTGAGGTCATTAGACCAAAAGGATCATAAGGCTGGATGGCAGTATCAGAGCACAACCATCCCCGCTATTGATATCCAGGACAGTGATGATAAAGTACAAATGAGGAATCATTTTTGGCATGACGTGAAGATGCTAACTGGCAGTCAGTTGAGGATTAAGATGACAGACGAAGTGGCTCCACCATCCCATAGGATTACTTTCGAAGTCCTGGGCTTTATTAACCAGTATATTCATTTTTGTAGTTTATCGTATATCACCAAAATCATATTGTTTTTACGCTATAATGGCGTAACACTATAACAGCGTAAATGATAAAATATGTAAAACACAACGCATTAATGATCTTTGATGACTAGTGGGATAATCTGTCGATGATAATGCCTATAATATAAATCTGTTTTTAAATGTATTTAGGAATGGCAGAAGAGTAACAGGAGGTGGCTTACCACTTGCTACAACGACAGTGAATTTCCAAAGAGGACAAAGGTCTAAATTTGTATTCAATATCATCGACGCGGAGTTGGCAACAGCTCACCGAGTTTCCATACAAATAATGAAAGAAGCAGCGGAGAGCGTTTTTGAAACTTCTATCTTGCGCTGTTTCGATCCATCTGGTCACGACAGTCAAATCTCTGCCGAGGACGTTGAGGTATTATCCAACGAAGTAGAGGTAGAGCTTGGCAGAGGGTCGTCCTAGTTCCATTGCACCTTAGCAATGCAATGGGTAAATCCCTGATGATCAATGAAGGGGATGAAAGGATTTCGGATAACATCCGAGAGGCATCGGAATGCAGGAGGAACTACATCATATTCTTTTTTATATATTTGATTTTGATTTGTATGAACTTTATTAATGTGTTATCTGTATCAACTCATGTATTATGTTTGTCTACTTTACTTTCAGGTATTAGATTATCTGTATATGCTTCTAGATTAGATATAAACTTAATACGTATATAAGTAACCGGTAATTAATATTTAATAAAAATGAACGATATTGTAATCAGAGTAATTTGGTATTGTACTTTTCATTAATCATGATAATATTCTTTTTTATATATTTGATTTTGATTTGTATGAACTTTATTAATGTGTTATCTATATCAACCCATCAACCCATGTATTATGTTTGTCTACTTTACTTTCAGGTATTAGATTATATGCTTCTAGATTAGATATATACTTAATACGTAAGTAAGTAACCGGTAATTAATATTTATTAAAAATGAACGATATTGTAATCAGAGTAATTTGGTATTGTACTTTTCATTAATCATGATATGATGTGGGTAGTGACCATAGTGGGTTCGTAGATACTTAATTTGGAGTTCACACTCAGTTTACTATGATGTGATGACAATAAGTCACAATCAGAATAGGCAACAGCAGTAGTCCTAGTAAGAAAAATTCTCTTCAATATTAGGTGGTTTTAATCAAATCTTAAAACTACGTAAACGCAGAAACGTTTTTAGGTTGATATGATGGTTTAGGTTAACCTAATTGGTTTCCACACAACTTTTGAATGTGTTTGTATTTGAATGTTTGTAGAATCTATTTATTAGGGTAAATCGACTATCTACAGGACAATATGATCTCCATTGTTCAGTGTTGTTCAAACAAATTAGATTCCTTGTATTCGAATCCATACAATTTTTCATCCTTCTTCATATTTATCTCGCAAGTTATTAAATAAATCCAAGCAGCATAGCATATATATGGCTACATTCAAATGCCAAAATGTTTTTTGGTGCATATGCGCCTTATGTGCGTGTAGTGTCTTGTGTTTATTACCCATTGCAAATGGTGTCTTGCTTTCTAACAATGCGAATATGCGATGAATTGAACTGTGACTGCTTGAGAAGGAAAGTGAATTAATTTAAGAATGACACGAGTTGTAAGAAAAAGGAGATAAAAACATTTGGGAAGGTGTAAACGCAAGGATTGATCTTAAAGGTAGATTTACGCCACAAAATTATATCATAAGCATCACCGGTATCGCAACAAATTATAATGCCAACTGTACGAACGAAGACAACAGTCAACAAAGCCGAATCAAAATCACGAACTGTCTATGTCTTGCTGTTGTTACTTTTCCTCCTTTTCTTTTCTTTTGAAGTGGTAATAAACGCTGAGGAGAGTGAGATGAAAATTTTGATAGCAAATTTTGGTATATGCAAAGTTGTAACATTTAATAACACACAACATTAGATGTTTTTTTTGATTATCACTGACTCATTTCTTAAATAATCCTCATATTTGGGCATAAAGGGAATTAAAAACATTTACAATTTTTACAAAGCAAAAAATCGCATTACGGAGCAGTTGTAGTGAATACGGAAGTTACTTTTGGGATGGTCTCTGGCATGGTAAAGGCAATGACTCCTGAATTCTGCCTTTTTTGTATTTCTGATGACTTTTCTGTTTTTTATGAATAAAAATGAGCTGATGACTTTAAGTGATGGAGAATGTGAGTTAATCTACAGCTAAAACATGGCTGTTCCACCACCACCCAAACAACGGTAGTACCTTAATAACTTATCATGATGATATGATGTCTTCGTTTGCCAGAATTACAGTATTAAGATTATGAGCAATTTTAAGCAACAAATAATTCAGGTTACATTACATTGCATTTGTCAGTAAGTGACTACTAAGAATTTTGACATTTGTATTCAACATGGAAATAAACATGGATGCAGTGCAGTGCAATTTACGAGATCTTCTGCTTTCCTAATCATATCATATGTAATATGTATGCAAGTATGCATTAATCACAAAAAAACCTGGCGAAAAGAACATTAGCCAAGACCTTACAGAAATAGTCAAGTAAAGAACTTGTGTACTCCTTCATCCCAAATAATATTATCTAACCCAACAAGTTTTCCTCACAAAGAGACATTTTTGGGAGGTGTAAATGAAACCGGTATCCTTTTTTCTCCACTTATGTACATTGTACATATATACTTACCCTTACATTTTACAGTATTGTATATATCTCTCGTTTCAATATCACGACTATGTATCTATCTACTCTACGCCATTAAATTTTATTGTGCTGCTTATGTCACTATGTCGCGTCTGTGTACCGAAGTAAAGCCTTTCCGTTTCATGGCTTCACTTTCGTAGAAATAAACAGGTATACTTTCACAAACTTAGTTTTTATTCAACAATTCTACCTATTATCATTTCTCACTGAAATTTACGTGTACTTTGAGGTTCTTCGGTTGTGCAGTATTGCAAATTTCACTAATTAGTTAGACAATGATACATTTGACATCCCCAGCCCGAAGTACTCATTTTTATTTCTATTAAAAGACTCGCGGACTGCCTATCTTGAGCAGCAATATTTAGATATATCAAAGTCATGGTTTATAAAATTAGAGCGCAGATGAACGTATATGTTACCTGGTCTTGCAGATATTCGAAAGCATTTTTACAGGCCAATATTTGGCTTTTCGCATCTTTCCCCTGACGAAGTACTGCAGTCGTTCGTCAGTATGAGGTGAGTAATTAGTGCTGACCACTAACTACATATTACATACCAAGTTATGTTATGTAATGTACACGTACGTAGCAAACTATTACTTGCTTTAAACAAAGGAACTAGTCAATCAAGGTTGAAGGTTGAGGTTGTAGCCTCGATGAGTTCAAACTCAGGATTATTTCGAACCTCAAAGCATTAACCCCAAAAAAGATTTATCCATTCACGTACTCGTAATATCAGCACCCAGCATTTAAAGTTTAAACTCATCTCTTCGTGATCATGACCATGTGTATGACGAAGTGGCCAGCAGCTTCAAAAAAACGATGTTGTGCCGTGCTGATGGCTGATGTTCGGTCGGTGTACAAGACAATGTTAATGTAGCAGGCGTAGATTTGTCGTCCTGCCGGTTTTTGATCCGGATGCATGCATTAAGTCATCAGGATCTGTTTTATAATGTTTGCAATAACGTTGTTTCGCTCTGTTAGGCTCAATGAAGAAAAATATGATTTTATTCCGTTATGACCAAAATTCGCCATTTTCTTTCAGTGCAGTGGTAAGTTGGTAAGTATAAGGCCTATTACACATTTGATTCAAGCAACTACCTGATTTAATTATGCCTAAGCGTACATCCTTTTCTTTTGAATCCACATACTGATAAGTAAATTGACCAGCAATATATTAGGTTCGTATGGCATTCCAAATTTTGAAAAAATGCAATAGATTGACTTCTTTAGGGACAATCATCCTTTCTCGGTAATTTAATTGCTACCCTTGCTTGGTTGTGAACAACACTAATGCATTATTTTCTTTGAGTTTCCGAGCATACGGTACGTAGTACGTACCCACTTCAGTGTTAAATTTATTGTAATCAAATTGTAATTGACACTGATACTTGGATCACTTGGATGCAGTCATATACAATATATGTACATCAATTCAAAGTATCATAAATCTCTTGAATAATGTTATATACGCGTAGTGATGCACAAAATTTTCAGCAATACATGAACTATTGTGGAATCGGGGCTGCATGGGACAGTAGTCAGCACAAATGGCATTTTATAACACTAATTGATAATATACTAGTATGACTAACTGGTTTTCGTACTTTTGGTTTGGTTGGACTGAAAGTAAACAATATTTTGATTATGTATTGGGATGCGCATTTGTATAAAAATTTTCTCCTAAGAGGACACACTGTTATATCACGACCTTTTTTATACAATTTGGATTCGTCGGTAGTTACAATATTATGGTGAATGTATGAAATGCGTGTATTCCTTTTTTGAAAAGTTATCAAACAACATTTTCCCGTCCTATTGCGTTAATCGTGTATACTTAGTTATGTATATGTGGTCTGGTCAGCAATCCAATTCAAGCCACGAGACAGAAAGCTGAGCTGAATCTTAATGCAAGACAACGCAAAAAAAGTGCACATTAATGTTATCGGCAATGACTATTACGTAGCTGGATGAATGAACTGGCAATGAAATGTGCAAAAAATCTACCAATTTCACCATTTCATTCTTAGTTTAGCTACCTGTCTACTCTGCACTGCACCTGTGAACATATTCAATTCTATATATGCGATGCACACAATTGTGTTTGGTCTTCAAATATGCTGTTCCACCTTTGCTATTAGGATAAGACGCTCTCTGACAATGAGCGTGAGGTGCTTGGTGTATTGTTGTTTGAGAAGTTTTTGTGAATTACCGATTACCGACCACTTACTTGCCTTTACAATGTTATTGTCCTATTACGAACGATTACAGCAATGAAGATCATACAGAAAAATGTTTGTTGGTGTCAGTTGGGCCTTTGTACATGATAACAAAGAGGATTTGCTTTCAAAGAATTTTACTTTTACTTCACGCCTCCGATAAGGCCAACCGCATCTTTTTATCGTTAAAGCAATGATAGTGGTGGCATGGCGGTGGCAGAAGTAGAAGCTAGTGACGAAGACATTGTGGTTCTCTGGTGTCATTATTACTGCACACTCTATATATATTGTGCTACATGTAAACTAAAATATGGTAATGCAGTGCAATACAGTTAACTTGTAGTATAACCTAACATCGCTGCATTCATGAATAGTTTTTGTTTTTTGTTTACTCTCTGGCCATTGCACTTTGTCGCATTACATATATTTAGTATAAAAGGATTTGCACGCAATTTTAAGGAGGTATTCCATATATCCTATATATGTATTGTTTTTTTTGCAAAAATGAAGGTTTTGCAGATTCAAACGATGAAGTTTTTCTTATATACTGCGCCAGCGGTATTTTTACCGAAGTATAGTATTGTAGAATAGTATCAAGCGTAATTTACACTTCAACAATCCAAAAACGGACATATGTATTATGTTATCAAACGGATGTTTGAATTGTTAAGTCGACTTGATATTTGGTAAGTCGGAGTACACTCAGTACACACAGAAGTTTACTAAAAACAATTCAACTAATTCATTCCAAATTCTGTACGTGTTTTAATAATTTGTAGCCAACTAATCTGGAATATATATAACAAATGTTTGCATCTACTCCAAACAAAATTAGTTCAAGTGGACCAACATAATTTTTAAATGGTCTACTCAATTTATAATGATCTCCGTTGCAAACATATTGCTCGACTTGAATGAAGGCGTAACTACTTATAATTGCTTGCAGTATCCTGACACAGGGCGAAAGAGGACATAAAAGAAGGTGGCTGTTATGATGATTTGTTCAGTCTGTTTGGTATTCTATGATTAGTATGATTACAGTTTGAAATGTAATGATAATGATATTATGTGATGAATATTAAGAAATCATCTTATCAGTTGATCTTTGAATTGCAGCGCGGTGCATTAGTCAAAATTGTTTAGCTTCGCTTTGTAGTTTCTCCTCCTACTATTTCCATTCATTTGAGACTCAAGAGAAAAAATCGATTTTTATTAGATTGAACGCTAGCCAAATCTGGCCACTGTGTTTTGTTTGCATCACTCAGCAAGCAGTTATAGTTATCAATCACGAATGAAGAGAATTAAGCATTGCATAATGTATAGAACGTGCACATATGGTAAAGTCAATGGTAAAGTACCTAAGAACGAAGTCAAATCTATAAGCAAACGAATCTTTAAGCAAGGATGCTACCTTAAAAACTAAATCTGCTATATGCATTACAAACGTATTTTTTACTGATCGTTTATATTTTCACATTGAACATGTACAATTATCATCTTCTTTTGGCTTGAGAGAGGCTGTTGATCTGGGCTGGGTTGGGTTGGGTTAAATCAGAACCAAGCGCATGCAATAAATTTCCAAAATCGATCGTGCTGTCGCCGAAAGTTAGACTTAATGCATGGAGTATGTTATGTGTTTTTAGTTTTCAGTGTACTAATGAGAATGTATAACTGAGGACTATAAATTTGTCAACCGTATCGATACTTTACTTATGTGACAGGTGACAACAAAACAAGTCATCGAAATGATTCTATTGACTTATGTCTTCCTAATGTTAGACTGCTTTACTGTTATTGATTTGCGTGCCAGTGCCATCCATTTAAACAAAGTAGGTAGGAAACTGTGACACATTGCACAATTTTCCAATCATTATTCATTATTGACTTCTGATTCGTATTCTTCATCCCTTCATCAATTAGTGACATTCTTTCAGACTTATATTGCTACATGATGGTAATCGTAAATCGTAAGTGATATGCGGTGGTGTTTTCATCGAAACTGCAACAACAGAAATTAATTGTACTTTGTGGTTTGCATTGAAGCTTGTGCTTGGTTCCACTTTCCCAAGATGGAAAGCTAAATTGCATACCAAATGTATAATACGTACATTGACTACAGATCACGAAGTGATTCTCATGGGAAGCAGTTTAATGCAAAGCCCATTATTTTCAGACTCCAGATGGGTCATCGCCATCATCATATCCATATGTTTTGGTTCCAAAATAGGAAGTCAGCAGCATTACAAATGAGATAACGTGAATACATATAGACACTGCCAAGAAATCTCCGCCTCTCCCATTTTGCTGGCTATTAACTTAAATAAGAATGCCTACTTATTGCGTTCGTCAACCTTTTTATTCTCACAATACACTTGTAGTTTGTGTTCTGAGGAGTAAATGATTGATCATTAAAACGAGACCCATGATATAATAGTTGATTTCGTGGATGTTATAATGATCATACAGTAATTCATCTGGAAGTGGAGAATGTTCTAATTAATTTACCTTTATATGGAATTGACTGTCAAATCGAGGAGCTGCATATAAATTATAATAATTACACACTACATCAAAGTTCACTCATCTTGAAATGACTTTTATGATCATTTATTGCTCCAAACTGTAAGAATTTGATTGAGGAAAGAAGTCTGCTTAATTAACAACTAGCAGAGCCAACAAACCTGTGTAAGGATAAGCAAATAAATAATAACAGCAACCAAAAAATATGTTTTATTAAGCGAAAGAGCACGAGTAGTTTGTCCTCCTTCGACTGATTTTTTTTTCGCAAATTACCTTCCACACGACTAGTTTCCAATCTTGTCCGACATTTCGTCAAGCTAAATTCTTATAATTAAAATTGAAGTGTAGCTCGTGCAATACATGTGCTTTGGCAACTATGATATGGTTCTCCTTCTAAATGCTAATTTTTACTGCTATTGTTAAGGCCAAAATAGATTCTCATCAAGATTAAAAAGGTACATCTACGGGCATTGTGCTCTAATTTGTCTTTTGAGATCCATTGCACATTGTGAATGGACGATGTAATTAAGCATGCAAATATTCTCAGCAGTTGATGAAGTGGAGAAACGAGAAACAATGCTTATTTTTGTCACGATTATTAAATCGGAAAAAGGAAGCGTAAAAACTTTCGTTTCCTAATGCAGCTCTTTTATAATATGACTTTGCTAATAATGTATCTCCATCATATAATATGTGTCTAGTATTCTCGTTATTGGGTCAGCGTCAGCCCTGATAGCTTTTACCATATGAAACGAGCTCGAGCTCATTCAAGCGTTAATCGATTGCTAAATTCTATAGGTAGACAGCAATAAAATATGTGCGCTACTAGCAACTAGAGCCGTTGTTCGAAAATCTTGTGGTCTCACTTTTAAACACAAAAAGGGAACTTCTTTGATTAAAATTGAGGAATTTACAAGCGTAAAGCCACAATGAAGTATGAATAGGATACGTAGGTTCATTGGTACCGCTTATATGGATGAATTCGTTGTAAACAGCTTAGCACCTTTTACATTTACACTGGTTTTCTGCAATTTTGTGTTCGCTCCTCTAAGTCCTACCTCTCCTCCTATAACATGTAATCATATATGCTTACTCGCAAAAATTCCTGCCTTGCTCACTTTTCTTTAAAGTATTTGCATGGTTTTGCAGCTTTTGTACCCACGTCCACGCGACATGATTAACGTTTTCTGGCAGTAATATAATGACACAAGAAAAGTGAAAACCTAAAACTAAGTGGCACATGATGATTTTTTCCTTATATTTTGCATTTAAACATCATGCAGCGATTATCAAAGATTTGCGAAAGAAGTAGCCCCATGTCTTGTTTTTTTTCTTCTTAAAATTTTGTAAGATTTTATTTTTCAAATGATTTCGTTTTTTTACTCTTCTCTCTGTCGCTTGTATTTGAAATCAGTGAGGTGAAACAAATCTGCTGCTCAACCAGATGTACCTAAACGAACAATGTTAGTTGTAATATGTGTAAGAAAAACCAGCATCTTTGTTGCCTTTTCTGCAGTTGCACACGCAACATTCAGTTTTAAAGAGATGTTGTGTACCGTTTGGAGAGGAGAAGGAATCAGTTGATAAAGGAACGAAATCTATATTAAAGCAGAGGATATATAGATTATATGATACTGTAAACATGCGATACATATATGCAAATAAGTTTGAATCTATCATCTTTATCTATCAGCATCAACAGCAGCTAGCTATACCACAACATATCACTTACTTTTACACATTACATAGCCGTGTAATATGACACAAAAAGTAATGATGTCCGCACAAAAGTGCTTCCTTTTTAAAACCGCTACAAACATTCTGTTCACGTATGGTCGACTACGTAATGTTACTTAAAAAAGAATTCTTTTAGCATTCTTCGAAGAAAACAAGTCAAAAAAATCTGAGCCATTGTAACATATACAAATATAAAAGTCGCTTTTGATAACAATATCTTACGAAAATGCTTGAGAGTGCACCATGTTGCCCTATTGTCAAATTCTTAATATTCAATACATTACGATAGATGACTTGACCACCTTTCTTGGCACTGAATTCTTGTTATTCAATCCATTCATTGAGTTAGAAACAAGCATTGTGCGTGGTCATACATCAAATTGAAACAAATAAGACAGATATACGATCTTCTCATGTTTCCTTTGGCACTTGATGCAAAGCACATAGATCTTCTTTGGTAGCACATGCAAAAAAAAGCATTCTTATAAGTTATAACTTATAAGTGTACCGATTGTTTATAATATGCTGTTTCTGATGATATGTATGTTTTAATGACAGTGACAAGGCAAAAGTGTCTACTTTTAATTTCCTGTGTGTGAGGTGGCATGCTTTTGTGTGTAATTGCTGGCACTCATCTTAATGATGATCAAAATGTAATGGCCCATCTTTCAGACGAATTCCTCTCTTCCTACGACTACAAATTACGACTCACAATTTGTCATTCGCAGTCTATATAGTACACTGACAGACAGATGCTCAGCACGAGCTTGCAAATAGGTGGCAAATCAGCGTGGGGAATATATCATTATTTTGAGTGAGTACAGAAATGCACTTATTAATCACCAAAATAAAAAAGGAGGAAGATGAAAACTGCAAAAGCTATGGGCTCAAATATGCTGATAAAATGGTTATATGAAGAAGAGAGTCCGAAAACTGCATACTCTTATTATTATTCAACCGTGATTATAATGATGATTATGAATGATGACAATCATTATTGGTGTTCTAACATAAGTTAATAAGTGGAAAAGCCTTGTGACTATGATACACGTTTTACAAGCCTTGCGCCTTGCTTGCGGAATGAAGTGTGTGTGCACAAGTGAAAACTTTTTTTTGGGGGATGAGGATGATTTGATGAAGTTTCAAAAATTTGCACTCGTAATAATAATAACACATTGCCGAAAAGATAAACACCACCTTTTATGCCGAATCATTAGAATTTGCATGTATCACTTTCCTTTAATGTATTTTGCATATGCATAAACTGTAGTTGTTCTTGACTTAAGTTTTATATAATGTATAAGGCATTTCTTCTTCTTTTTTGGGAACTCATTGGCGTTCGACGCGATTGTATGTAGTGATGAGGATCTAAGGAAGATTATCTGTTGGCCGTCATTTCATTGATTCGAAAGAAATTTGTTGTTACGACGCTACAGGTCTCACTCTCGCACAATATTCTTTATAGGTGATCTCATCTGAAGGAGACAGCTTTTGTACTTTAATGGATTGCCACTTAATCATGTTTGATTATGGAAGCTTTCAAC
>JAANSM010002128.1:0-15964 GCA_036850725.1 Orchesella villosa
TTTATTTAGTATTCGTTTTCATGAATTTATGACGTATTTCAATTTTTAGGGGAGGGAGATCAACCGGAAGTATTACTATCTTCAAATCTCACGTCTCAGGGTATTTCGAGGCAACAGTTAATAAACAGGTAACTTAATGCAAATACGTGTGTAATTGAATATTATGAATGATAGTTTGAAGCTGATGTTAATAATACATTATGATGACTCAAATAGTCCGTGTCCGATATGTGGGGATAGAATATCGGGATTTCATTACGGGATATTCTCCTGTGAATCCTGCAAAGGATTCTTCAAAAGGACTGTGCAAAACAGGAAAAACTATGTGTGCCTTCGCGGAGCTTCGTGCCATGTTGCAATTGCTACAAGAAAGAAATGCCCAGCATGTCGTTTCGATAAGTGCCTTCGAGTAGGAATGAAATTAGAGGGTATGTTGACCTTGATAAACCTAACTTTTTTTACTCATTGAAGTAAAGCGGAGATGAAACAATCTGAATTTTCTTTCGCTGGAAATGGGCGAATTTTATGAAAATTCAAGGTAAAGTAACAATCTGGGTAATGTGCAATAATGTTTATTAAACTCACAGCCATACGGGAAGACAGGACAAGAGGTGGTCGAAGTACTTACGCCTGCAGCTATGCTCTTCCTCCGACTTCCTCTGGAGCTTCCCACGCCGAAAGTGTCCAGCAAAGTCAACCACCAACGTGGGAAATTCCTAATCTTCTCAAGGTAAGCAAGTGTATTCGGTGCCCCTTTGATGAGCAATCGTATCGCATAGTATGCATATATGCATAGAGAGTTCAGAACTCCAATCAGGGTCGTCAACGTATAAGTATATTATGTATGTATATATATATGTAATATGCTTGTATTGTAGGCATACAATAAAATGAATAATATGAGTATTAAGTATGTGTTTTATACAAAAAAAATCAGACCAGTTTGTTATTTATTATTTAACGAGAAAGCTTCTCTCATGCGTCATGATGCTTAGGCCTAAAGGAACAGAGGAAGTAAGCTTCGTCGAAATGTAATTAACTTCGTGAATTGTTTATTTTACAGGAAATCGTAGAATGCGAGTCTTTCTGGCATCTCTCTGCTGACGGGGATCAAGATAATGACCTTGGTAGGTCTTCGTCAAGTAATTCTAGCAATCAAGATTACCTGCAAGAGCTCTGTGCGGCTGCCGATAGGAGGCTATATAGACTTGTAAAATGGTGCAAATCCTTACCGCTATTTAAGATTAAGAATATTCAGGTGAGATACTTCGGATGTAGTTGAAAATTCATCTGAGTACGTTTTGCATGTAATGCAAGCAATATTTAATAACATTCGTTTGCATGCCTTATAGGTCGATGACCAAACTAAACTGCTACTTAACTCGTGGTGTGAGTTACTTCTGTTTTCATGCTGCTACCGGTCTATTCCGATGCCAGTTGGAAGCATTCGAATTAATGAGAGGCTAACATTTAAAGAGAGTGATGCACATGGAAATCAGTGCATTACTCGAATGATCCATTTTACAGATAACTTGCGTCGATTGAAGCTAGATACAGTAGAATACGCGGCTTTAAAAGTTATTATTCTCATGTCATCAGGTAAGTCTTTCGTTTATAAGGCATTTCCAGCATTGTCCAGTGCTAATGTGTGGAAATATATTTCTAATGGTCCCTAAAATTTTATGCAGAAGTTGATGAATTACGAGAAGGTGACAAAGTGAGAGAATCTCAAGAACGACTTCTACAATGTCTGCAGGCATACACCCTAGCTCGTTGTCCTGAATCTCAATCCAAGTTCGGAGAGTTGCTCCTGAAAATTCCGGAGTTGCAACGAATATGTCAAGTATGATATTTTTCCGCTTACTTTCTCCAATTTTACGACTGATATGTGAAAGTCCCTCTTATATCATATTAATTTTTACCCTTAAAATGAGCACATATTTAAATTGATGATTTTCTGAATTTTGCAGGTGGGCAAAGAAATGCTTTCAGCCAAAACAGAAGACTCAACTGGCTTTAATTTATTGTTTGAACTGCTCAGAGGAGACCACTGATTTTGAGCAGATCACCTTCATTTTCCACTTGCAATGTCAAAGACACAGAAAGCAGCTGTGATCAACCTCCGTATATTTATTGTTATAAGATGCTCTGCTAAAATGCAATATTACTAGACGCCTGTTGAGACGCCATTCTTTATACATAAATTTTACGTAAAATTAAGAGTAATTTAATATTACTATTATTACTACGATGAAGAATCAACTTGCATTGTTTACTGCTAGCTAAGCTATACACACTCTCGTCAGATTGCAAAATCCCCGACACAAATGACGCAAGCATTTGACACTTGCCTTTTCGCTTGAACATTGTAATCTCATATTTAATCATCCATCTAGTATCTGCAATATCTGCCTTTCAAAAAAAAGAAATTATACTGTTGTTAAATCATAATAATTGATGTTTGTTGAGCGTTATGTATTTATTTGTTATGGAACTGTAGGTACAAAATGTAACTTTAAGATGCAAGATCGATTTTTAGTGGCTGAGTTATATTTGCCGTACAAAAAAGTTATATTTATAAGTTATACATGAATGAATTAACTAATACTACTAAACCAGTGCATCACTTTAATTTGTTAATATTATATTCTCAATTTTAAGACATTTAAGATTATATGTGCGTGTATAAAAAATCTACTCATATTAATTACTTGTAGGCTAGTGAATTTACAATTTTAAATTTTAAATTCGTGTAATTTCCTAATCGCAAACTATGATGTTACGAATCTACATTTTATTATTCATGTGTAATCATTTTTAAAAACGTCTAAAAGGACAAGAACTGGTCATTGTCAGCTGCTATAATTTATCATTTCTGACTCGATTGCGTTTATATCATGCATACTACATCGGTAATATTTGTATTGTTGTTTATACCTGATTTTCAAAGTTAATAACTTGCTTCAATATATACATACGTGCGTGTATGATCTATTACAATAGAAATATTGGTTTAGCTCATCTGTACTTGACGAATGTTGTAACATTCTTTAAATAAAAATTTCCATTTGATGTATTCCAACTTTATTGAATAAAAATCACCAACACGCTAACATGAAACAATTTTGTCGCAGAATCGCCAACCTGCGTTCATGACATTGCAATTGCAACCGTAAAGAAGGACGATTAGACTATCCACAATTCACGATATTGTCTTGTGCATACTGCTCTAGATACGCTGAAATGCTATGCTTTATACGTAGTTAATATGGTACTCACCTCTTCCAACGGCAATATCAGGTCTCAGATTTTGTTCATGAATTTTTATTTCTGATTTAGTACGAACACATACGTAGTTAATATGGTATTCACCTCTTCCAACGGCAATATCAGGTCTCAGATTTTGTTCATGAATTTTTATTTCTGATTTAGTACGAACACCTTCGATAATAATGGCGATGAGGTGCCAGAAATAATAACGTTGAGAAACATTTTCACATTCATTTTCAACAGGTGTAGAGCATTTATTAAAAATAGTCTGGTGACATAACCAGGATATTTATATCAGTTCTGGTACAAAACTTGCATACAAGCTACAGCTTGTAGTATACTAAAACCTACTTTCCATAATATTAATGCTTTTAAAGGAAGAATTCAATGCCAATACTACTACTACACTGATTCTCCACTGGACACAGCCAATTAATGATAATGTCATTTAAATAAATTATTAATTAGTGTCGCTTTGCAGTTTAGCAATAAAATGTACTCAACACCTCAACATAGCTCAAATACCAAATTACGGGCTCCCATTAATTATATAAAAAAAGTTTGATCGTAAATACACAGACTCGTAATCTAATTTTGTAAAAACCAACAATGTCACATACAATAATATATACCCAACTTGCTTTGCTCCCAACAACAAACGCGATCACAGCAAGCCAAAACAATGCAAGTTTCAACCTTACTTAACTTTGGTGCTTATTGCTGATGACGTAAAATCTGTAAAACATTTTGTAGCTATAATAAATTACCTACGCTAGTCAAGTTGTTTAAATATTGACCACAAATATATAACCTAAATTTAACAACAAATAACTTATTGACGGTTGAATTGGATAACAACTTGAACGAAAAGTGAACTGCTGCATTCTCAAGTGCCAGCGTATTGTCAGTTTAAGCCGCAGTATCACAAACAATTGGTAAGAGAGATGAATTAAGTGTTGAAATATGCACATGTTTAAGTGCAAGCTCTCCTTTCACTTCACATAACCTTTCATGTTCGCAAACTTTTAAATGACTGTAAAACCTTCCTGATTGTCCTCCTATGTCAGAATTGATCTCACAGCTTCATCTATATCTGCAGACGAAGCAGATGTCAGCCCTGCGTACCCAGAACTATTGATTGGCACACCAAAGGCATCATACTCAATCTGATAAAACAAATCAATGTTATTCAAATTTAGTCATGCGTATTTCATCTCATTCTTATTTTAACTCTGAAGTTTTATTTTAGTTTTGAATATTGTAAATATTGCCTATTTTGTCACTTACTTTATCACTTTCCTCCAATAAGTAGCTGCTGGTGTCATTACTTTCACACCCAATAATTGAATCTATAGCAGACTGAACTTGTTGGCTTACAACCGGGTCCTGGTGCTCGTATTCAATCATTTCTTTCTCCACCATTTCCTTGATTTTAGGTACCCAGCTATCTGGAGGAGGAGGTAGGTCCAAATCTGTGTGCAAGTTAAGTTTTTAATAAAAAATACACTGATTTTATTTTTTTAATGTTTACAAAACTATTCGCTTTTGCTTACAATCTCCGTGTGCCACCAACATACGATCCTGCTCTAGCCTAACCTTCTCTTCACTTACAAACATCCTTTCCAACATAACGCGTTCAGGACACCCAACCTCTTTCTATTTAGGAAAATCAAAATGGTAAGTACGTAAATATTTTCAGTCTAGTCCATAAGAAATCTTCAACAACAATCAAGACCAAACATTATATTTACCATAGACTCTTTGAGCAATAAGTTCCGATATTTCGACAACATCACAGAAAATTTTTCCAGTAGAATGCCAGCATTGTTCCCAAACTCCGCATCGAATTCTTCGAAATTCATGTCGTTTCGATCTCGATATATGTGGTACTTCATCAAACGCTCTACAGCATCCTTTTGAGAGGTAAACGGCACCTCATAATCTGGTTTCACGACATACTGTTGATCCCTTTGTAAAAGCATTTCAAACCTGCATACACAAAAACAAAAATTTATATGTAACTCACAAATTTATATGTGTGTATAATGTATAATCAATAATTGTATTTTATATTATTTAATCATAATATGCTAATGCTATATTGAGTATTGGCAGTCTTCATAATATAATCATGTATAAAATGAGCTAACTCACTCTTCCTTCTTCCACCTAGCACGCTTCTCCTCCTCCGCCTTTTGATTAGCCAATCTTTGTTCTTCAGCTTTCTTATCATCGACCATCGATCTAGCGGAATACGTCGATGGCATATAGGAACTCGATGAAGGAACATGGTGCTGACTAAACGGTACGGATACCGAACTCGTACTAGGAGCAGACACCGACACAGGTACTGAGGTAGCACTTCCAAAGGAGCCTTTTCCATGAGTATTTTCCTAAAAAAATCAACACAAACGTTACGTCCAAACGTTTCAAATCCTTTGCACCTGATGATCAATTTATGTGCAATAAATATTTTATACGAATGGAAAGCACCATAATTAACGGCGTTTACAAGAAACCCTTTTGTAAAATTAAGCCGAGTTATTCATTTGAGATTAGTATTCTAAAAAATTAAATGCGTCGAAAATAAAGCTCGTTACTACAAGCCGCGTAGCTTTTCATGCAAAAGTGTTAATTAATTACAACTCTGTTTTCGAATGACAAAACAGATGAATTTTAGCAACCAAAAATACCACATGTGACATGACAGTTTGGCAGTGGCACTTCGCACTTGCGTGTAAAAATAAATAAAGCTTTCTATCCGTGCTTAAACTTAAATGTTAAAGTTTAATGTGCTACACTACAAAATTTACAAAAATGAAATATAAAAGTAGGGGATTGGAAAGGTGAGTTTTTGGAATTTCATAACTTCAAACTTCCCTTGGGTGTTCGGTGTGGAATACCGAAGGCTCAATTCTTCGCAACACAAAATATATACATACATATCATATATAAAAATCATATCGTTGATGGCGAATGAATCTTGAACCTTCTACAACGTACGAAGCAAAAAATATATTAAACATGCTCGTCTTGTCGCAATTGAATGATGTCCTGTCTTGTCCCACTCATATCGCTTAGTTGTGACTTGAGGAAGCCAAGATTACGATTACAGAAACATTTTGTCATACAGTTTTACTTGCACTAATAATGTCTTAAATTATAGCGAAAAATGCGTAATAAACTTATATTGATTGATACAGAAAAAACTACAATGAAAATGTATTATGTATATTGAAATTAACAAAAATTGAAATAAACAATTTTAATAATAATTTCAAGATGGAAGGAAAACGATAGTAGTACATAACAATTTAATTAGCGCTTACTGGACTGCTGCATTTCAAATTTACCTTCGATAATTCTTCTGGAGACACGACTGACGCAGATGCCATCAACTGTCCCAACTCTGCATTAACATTTGAAACTACAATGTTGTTGGCAAGTCCTGAAGCCGAGCTTAAATTTGTTGTCGCCGTGATAGGAGGAGTACTAGCTACGTTTGAGGGGATGAGGCTGGCTTGTTCGAAAGTCAAGCTCGAAGCCAGATTACTCGTTGAGTCTGGTGATGCAGTGGAGGAAACGGAAGGACTACCCACAAAGAACACTCCATTCGAGCTACCACCACCACCCCCACTTGCTGATGATGCTGTTGCAACTGTGTTGGGAGCAGGGGACGAGCCACTAGCACTGGGTGGTCTAGAACTGTTGAGGATCTTGGAAGAGTTAGCGAGATTTGAGTTTGCAAGCACTGTCATTACGGCAGTTGACACTGTGGAGGAAACTGGGCTAGGGCTTACTTCAGTTTCAGAGGGGTAATCTAAACTCATGTTTGACGAAGATGAGGCAGTCGCTAAGTCAGAAGAAGGCACGGTGGCAATTGGTGTCGGCAGACTGATGGATTCAACGTTCACATTCTGAGCCAGCTATTATATTACATGAGTATACACGTCTGTTATTTTTCACGCGGATTTTTTTTTCAAGCACTAATTTTTGTTACCAATCTAATTTTCACGCATTATTCATGCGCATCATTTTTAACTGACTTTAAATTTGTATCAACCAATCAACCACTTCATTTTTGTATGCCAGTTTAAGAAGGTAAGGTGATGATGCTGTGACGGCGACTTTGCTAGTATATGAAACGATCAAACACACCGAGAGACCAAAGGAAAGTACTATCACATCACCCATAATTCGCAATTTGTCATGAGCTCATTCATTTGGGATTTTGCTAATCAAAAGGTAAGTTATATTATATCAAATCATGAGAAAAAAGGTGTTTGAATTAGATAAATTACATATTATTGAGTTGTGAGCCACACTCAAACAATTGTTTATTGTTGATCCAAACTGAAGTAATAATATATCACTTCAAAATTTCCAATACGTGTGGTAGTAAGTAAATTAGTTATTCCAAGGTTCACAAAAACAGTTTATTAACAGTAGGACAACTGAACGCCTCAGTCTTTTATCATGTATTGGTGCAGTAACAGAAGATTTTACTACTGCTTAAGATAAAAGCTAGCATACCTCAATAATCATCGCATTTAACTAGATATTTAATACTTTTGTTTTCTGAGATGAAAAACTGAGCTGTTGAGATTCATTTTGTTGAAATAGTGCTAATATTCTATTGACATATACCAATTTAACCTACAATAATTGATTAATATGACAAAAAATCTAGCATAGCATAGTGAAAACTACCCGAACCCGTTCAGCTGCAGGCTGGAGAAACTTTCTTCAAGTCCAAGCAAAAGTTAACCATAATAATACTACTCTATAATTCACAGCAGTCTTCTTTGCATATTGCATAGGTATTAAAGTTATATAACCATCAACCATCAACCCATTCCCGTTTTATCTCTAAATGTAGGCATTATGGCTTCATTATATACGCTATGAAGATTAGCCCATAAGCCTACCACCGAATTCGTCCCGAACCTTAACCTTTTTAAAAAGACAAATAACACTCCGCAACTCTGTCCTAATCCTAATAAGAAATAGTACAACATTATGTTAATAGTGATTATTCTACATATGTCACAAAAATATTTACAAGGAACGCCTATGTGACTGCTTAATATATATATATATATGTATTAATACTGCAAGTACTGATTACTAGTACGTAATTATTCACTTACATTGGTTAGATGAGCTGGATTAGGGACAGGAATTCCTGTGGCAATTACTTGTTGCTGTAAGACAACCAGCTTCTGTAATGCTGACTGCTCAGTGTCACTTCTTTTTGGCAAAGCACACAATTTCTGAATCTGCGTTTGAATATTTCGGAGTAGTTGCTGATTCTGTGGCGTCAGTTGAATCGTCTGAACTACACGCGTGACACCAGAGTTCGACGTTGTCACCGAGGTACTACCATTGGTAAGGTTGGGCGCGGACACCTGAGGAGATGAAGTAGCAGCGTTTATCGATTGGGTTGTTGCTGTGGATGAGGTGTGCGTTGGTGCTGCTGAGACTGCGGGAATACCAGAAGAATTGGAGTTGTGGAAAAGTGACTGAGAAACTGGTATACTTGGAGCTGTTGACACATAAGGTTGAGAATAAGTGGAAACGGGAGGGGGTATTGAAGAGGAAATTGATATGGGGGGAGGAGGAGGTTCCAATTTAGGGGGAGTTGGAACCGGCGGTGCTTGAGCTTTCGATGCCTTGCTTCTACTTCCCTTAGCCTTTGGACTAGGAGTAGGTTTGCGCGAGGGGGTGGGTGGCAGAGGTGGTGATGGACTATAACTAATAGGAGGAGCCTGCTGCGATGCACCAGCAGCAGCAGCAACCGCGTCAATTGTCGCTAACAACGTATCTAAGCTTGAAATCTTTTTGGGTGGCACAGTCTTCTTGGAAGAAGCAGTCTTGGTCTCAGACTTTTGGATCTCATTGATGTTACCAGATTTCTTTTTGGAACTTTTACTTTTCGATGGTGTTACTATAGGAGGAGGGGGCGGTAATGGTGGAGGCGGTGTTGGAGGTGGAGCATTTTTCTTTTTCGCAGGCGATCTTTTCTTTGGAGTCTTGGCACTTGGACTTGGTAATGTGACTGGAGCTGGGGGAGGTTGAGGTTGAGGTGTTGCGGGTGACTTTTTTGCATTGCTTTTTGATTTTTTCGAGCTAGATTTCTTCGGAGTTTCTACGGAATGTGGGTAAGTGTAGAATATTATTATTATTGAATTCACCACTACTTCCAGATAGAATACAATGTGCCGTGCCAGGAAAGCCATCCTTTGCCTTCCGAATCACAGAATTGAAGCAACAACTTACTTATATTGAAAACTTACCTGTTGTATTAATAACCGGAATCTGCGCCGGTGGAATTTGAGGAGAAGGTGGAAACCCATTAGGTTGAGTATCCATTGAACCAAACCCGAAGTCAAAGGATAGGTCATCTTGTAAGTCTTCATCCATAATACCAGACTGTTTTAATAGTTGTTCAAGGTCAAGTGTTACTTTCTTCTTGCTGCTTTTGGACTTCGTTTTTGCCTTCTTAGGGGGAGGAGGCTCGGAGGAGGAATCTGGCACGGAAATCTGCTGCTGTTCTGGGTCACGCATTTGTTGAGGCTGCGTCTGAGTCTGATTTGACTGGGTACGAAGAGGTTGCTGTTGCTGATTCATATACTGATGTTGTTGTGACGAATTATTGAAATTCTGTGTATCCATCGGTGTTGTTTGAGATATGGATTGCGAATTTTGAACCTGAATATTTTGCTGCTGTTGTTGCTGCTGGATTTGCTGTGCGTTAGTTAACTGTCCCTGCTGATTCGAAATTTGAATCTGCTGTTGAGTTTGAGACTGTAGCGACATTTGTTGCTGTGCTTGCATTTGCAATTGTGTGGCTCCTTGAATGGAAACTTGTTGCTGAGTCTGCATATGAGTCTGCAGCTGAATTTGTTGCTGCTGCTGCGACTGCTGAATAACTTGATTCTGCTGCTGTTGAAGTTGAATTTGAACTTGCTGTTGTTGCTGAGTTTGTATTTGAAGCTGTGGCTGGGCATTACTAATCTGACTCTGAATAGCAGTGGACGGGTTAACGATAGATTCGGTTTGAATTTGACTATACTGACTGGCTTGACTTTGCTGAGGATAGCGCACAGCTACCCATGCTGGTCCATTAGGAGTTTGAATTTGCTGGAGACCATAACCTGAAGTCTGAAATAGGAAACGCAGTTTATTGAAAAGCAGGCCTCGTAAAGAATGATAGAAAATGTTGTAAGCTTTCTAAAATATACCTGAGCTACTTGTGGCACTTGAGATACGTATCTGACAATAGGTTTTCCTGCTGCGTTTGTAGCTTGGGCAGCAGCACCGGTGGGCGTTTGGATCGTAAGTACTTGTTGTTGTGTTGGCTGTTGTCTTAAGATAAGTTGCAACGCGCCTGCCTGTGCCGTAGACGCTGTTGGTAACAGCATCGGCTGTCCATACTAAATGAAATGTTAAGAAAATGAATTAGTATGAAAGCGTAGTAAGTTAATTTGATATCACAAACCATGAGAACTGTAACAAAATACAATCTATCAAAAAATCAAATAAAAAAAGGACATCCATGCAATGCATTATTTATACCGATGGATAGTAGTAATGTGAAAAGATATTCAAACCTGGTTAACCACAATTGTTCCAGCCAGTTGTGCCTGTTGAGGAGCTGACATAGTGCTTAGACTACCACCTTGAGATACAATGACCTGACCAATCCCTGCAGCGTTACCGATCGCGAATGACTGTTGTGGCGTAATAGATACAGTGCCAGTGTTTCCACCAACGTTTGAGAGCTGTTGCTGAGACTGCTGAATAATTTGAGTTACAACGCCATCAGATACGGAAGTACTCGAGGTAGACGTACTGGTGGCTGGTAAGGATGACTGCTGGCTACCAGATCCACCACTAGATTCAGTAGAACTGGAAACCGAGGTAACTGGAGGAGTCGTCATAGAGCTTGTACTCGTGGTCACCGACGTATTAACCTGTGATAACGGTTTGGGTAAGAGCTGAGGCGGTTGTTTTGGCTTAACAATAGTGCTGCTGATAGCATCACTTGTAGCGTTAGCAACACTTACGTTCTGCAGAGCGTTAACAGTGGAGGTGGCCACAAGTTGAGGTGTCCCCGTCGTCTGGAAGTACGCTCCATTTGCCGTTTTTGTTAGCGTCTGAATGGTATGCGACTGTGGTATTATTGCATTAGTAAGGAACTGTTGCGTCGTAGGCAGCACAGCATATGTCGGCGTTCCACCAGTTGCAACAAGGGCTACGTTTGCTGTTCCAAACGTATTATGCCCCGTTATGAAGGCAGTCGTTGGCTGCTCCATCGCAATGTAACTTTGGCTTCCACCGGCAGACTGGATCTGTTGAAGGATGTTTTGTCCAGTAGAAGCTGCAACGAGCCCACCTTGCGTGCTGGCAATTAGCTGAGGAGCGCTCACAGTCATACTTGGTATGCTAACTGTTTGACCGGATACGAGATGATTAACTGAAGTACTGTGTTGCGTGCTCGTGCTGGCAATGTATTGTTGTTGAATGGAGGCAGTGTTTGCAGTGGAACCGATAACACTGCTGGCAGATACACTGTTGGACAGTGACACATTACTCGTGGCACTACCTGCGGTCGCGTCATTGCTTACGGGAGCGTTCGATACACTAGAACTTCCACTAGTTACTTGAATATTAGCACTGGTATTTTGAGAGGAGTTGGGTAGTAAATTTTGAGCTTTGAGTTGACCGGATTGTTGATTAGTTACAACTTGAAAACTTCTTGAAGAGTCTGTCAGCGAGCCCACCACCCCATTTTCATTTCCTGACCCTACTACTGAGATCAAATTATTTGTAGAATTTGAAGGGACATTCTGTTGAATTTGACCTTCAACGGAAACTGAAGAAAGACTAGTCACTTGATTCAATTGATTTTGAGAGGCTGAAACCGTAACATTATGCTTATGTTGAAGATTATCCTGAGAGGAGAAAACGAAATTTAAATTATTTGATGCAGAAGATACAGAATTTTGTGTTAACTGAATTTGTCCAGCTTGGACGAAATTAGAAGTAGATTTGGAGGGATCACAGTTGGAAACTGATAATTGCTTAATGTTATTCGAGGTCACAGTTTTGACGCTGTTAACGGAGGATGCACTGATTACACTATTAATTGTAATATTAGAAGATCCCACAAATTGGTCACAACCCGAAGTTCCTATAGGAGTCTGCTGCTCATGATGTGGAGGAAGGTTCCCCCTGATCACATTATTACCGTTCGAAAACCCATCTAAATTATTAGTAAATGCATCATTTTGCACTACATGATCAAAATCCGAAGGGACGTAGGATCTTGAGATGTCGGTAAGATGATTCGACGAAGAATCCAGCGTATCAAAAAGTGTTTCATTGGGTGAGTCAACTTCATACTCGGTCTCTTCCAGGGACCGTGCCAGCGACGCGACAACATTGTCCACGGTCTCTGCTGAAGGTAAGAGTTCTGAATCCGCTGTTAATCCTCCCAGAAACGACTCCAACGCATTTGGGTCACTACAATTTCCAAAACATTTTAGTTTTACACTCCGCATTTTCTTCTCATAACGTTAACTAGCAAATATTCCAAAGTTAAAAGAGCTTACTCAATGACATCCAGGAGTCGCTGGCCTCCGTCAGCCATGATGCCTGCTACTTTTGCATTCTAAATATCAAAATCAAAGCACCTGCAATTCAAAAACATTACAGCCACATTATATATACGCAAACGTGTAAACCTCCAAGTTATTTCGGCTAAAACTTAGACAAAATAATATACAACAGAAGCAATGGAACTGGTATGATTGATTGCCAACTGCGGGTTATAATATTCTGAAAGATTGCTACAAGTTTAATATAACAGTAAAGTTATTTTATTTTGCATGACATGTATAAGGGTATTCATGAAGTTTTTATAACTCAAAGTTAAACAGCTAACAGTTACGGTTCTTCGATTTCTTCTTCAGTTTGTATGCTAAAGCACTTGCTTTTAAACTAATGCTTCAAAAAATAGTACAGAAAGTACAGTGCAGTATGTACTCAAGCAACTAGGAATGGAAATGATTACATACAAGAGAGTCAATAAAATAACCAGTGAACTTTATGATGTGCAAATTGAAAGTTAAGGAGCTATTGATATCATTTCAGAATGCTGAAGAATATAATCACTTTCAAACTTTTATTCTAACCTTTAACTTCATTTCATTTTTAAGTGCAAGATGAACATTTTTTTTAAATTTTAGAATAGTTAGCAAACACATTGCAACCACAAGTCCTAGTCCTTCACTACATGCACACTTTTCACCATTAAAAATTCTCCGAAAATATATTTATTCTAAACTAACCTAACATGTTATGTTCTCAGAATTGTATGTGAGCTCATTTCTCATACTTCATGCACCCAAATTTACCCAGTATTTCATTTTTGCTTACCCTCATCCCTTTACGGACAATGAATAGGACAAGGACTCCAAAGACCAAGGAACAACATCACACACATCAACAAAAAAGAAATCAACCCTTACTGCTCGCGTTACCGTTACATTAGCTCATAGTAGTACGGAGCGTATGTACGCTTTCACTTTCGGGACAAAATGATGCACCTTCTCTTGGATTCAATGCAATGTACAAATGATGCATGCATTATTGTTAACTTGCTATGTACAGAAATATCGAAAAAGAGTGAGCGAGGGAGAATCGCCTGAACCTAGATGTGAATACGTACATTCGTGATCAATACATAGAAAGAGCAGAAAACACATCGGGGAGCTCTCTCGTCTAGTTTTAACATTTGTAACAAAATCAGCTCAAGATGTAATTTCGCTTGCTCTTCGGGATTGATAGTGTAGGGAGTACGTGTACTCATATTGTAGATTGTAATAGGTATACCCCAATCCTGAGGAAGGTACATGCTGTATTGTTGACGCGTCCAATATCCTAGTGATGTCATATACCTTCGTATGTGTTAAGTTAATGCAATATGCATAGGAAGAATGTGTAGCAATCGTACAGAAAGTTTGGGATGATTGTACTTTGATATTTATGTACACAAGTATAATAATATAAGTATAACAATCACACTACTGCTTCATATCGTGTACAAAATACAAAAAATGTGAGTTACTGACGGAGGAGCATGTACCTACTATGCTATATATGTATACAGATATCTAATATACCTATATATATATTGATACATATATGGATATATATGTATTCTTGGTATTCTCATATAATTATTATGAAATGCTAGCAATATTTCATTGATAAAGTGTGAGCCGAAGATAACCTTCACGATAAAGTATGTGTACATGCGTTCATATTACCTCCAGTTCATTCACACATTTATAAGAGAAATCAAGTGAAAATGTTCTTCTGTACTTATGTTATTCAATTTCTCTTCCATAATGACTACTTTACTATTATTCCTTTCTCCTTTCTCTTCAGCTAGGCAATCAATGAAACGGACGACGACTTTCAGGCGAAAATCGAGTTATCAAATATAAGTTGCAAAAGTATAGGCAATACGAATTTGTCACGCTACTGTTTCGAAACAAATGATTTAAAATCTTGGAGAAATTCTCCGATTCACTACATAATTTGTACCGTTTCCGTCAATAAAGCGTATACGTTTTAGACTGTTTATGATCGATTTAAATGCAAGTCACACCGCCTACGCATATGAAAGTGTGCTTTCACTTGAACATTAGTATTTGATCATTACTTTTTAAGTACACAAGGAATTCCTTACTTTCAAATTACTGTCTCGTACACAATGTTAACTGCTGCTAAAATAATGGAAACAAACCTTCAGTACATACTTTCAAGCAGTTAGAACTCATTCAAAAAGTTTAAATCTTCTGTAAATTTCTGACTTCTTAGTGAGCTTCCAATTTTCTGCTATAATTTTATGGCATACTGTTATTTTCATATTTCGGCTACGTCAGAATCCTTTTCTTTAGTGGGGAAATATGAATAAGAACGGGATAGTGTCTTTTTCAGTATACAATATGTACTCGTGGCATATTATGAGTTATAAATACATGCTATGAACACTGGGCTTCTTTAAATTTTGCTGTTAGAGCACAACTACTTACTACATTGGTTATCACCATAAATAACAATCACTGCTCAAATTAGATAGTTGTTTGATAAGATCAGATAAAGAGCAGTGTTGGCAATGACAATTGCATCTTACCCCATAATATGAGACTTTACCATCCGATTTTTCTACCCTGACGTAATTACAAAAAATGGTAAACTTCTAGTTATCATGAATCATAATACTAAGTGCCCTAACACCTCACAGCATAAATTACTCAAACTTGTTCAAGATGCAAAATTATATATCTACCATATTTGCCATGATTTGGCTAAGGTATTCAAAACGATTCTGATTTACATTTACCTAAACTTGTGCATTCAAGTTAACCAACTTTTCATAGTTACATTCAAATATAAGAACAAGCATTTCGCTTTTGGATGCAGTGCAGTGAGCTAACGATAAGTGCTGGATTTCGAAGACATAGTTGTACTCCATACTCCATCAATCATGAGCAATGTTTGAGACGAAAGGCCATCATCGTCCTGCTACTGCCGGGTATCATTTTGTAACTGAGGAGTGAAATGGCTCTTTACGTTCACAGTTAATTCAGTCATATGCTCCTCTACGAAGTGAATCGAC
>JAANSM010002129.1:0-15962 GCA_036850725.1 Orchesella villosa
CCCCAACAGGTACATTGCAATTGCGAATTTAAAGCTTAACATACAATATACTTATTTGTTTACCATACACGACAATATTATGCGATGTCAAACAGTCTGTTCTAGCAATCGAACCTTTAATTTTTGTTACTAAAATATCCTTACAAAAGCGCTGGTTGCTTAAAATCCCATTATGCATTCAGTTGTCGATGTGAAGGAAAATTAAAACTCAGTTATGAGGTTTTGGGCTCAATTGGAAATTTGTATCAGTTAGTACCTCGTTCGAAACTGGAACATTTGCCTTAGAATATATAATCAATAATTTTATTCTGCAACAAAATAATGTGACACAGACACAATATTCATTCTACATTCATTGAAATACTAAACTAAACCTTTCTTTTCATTTCATTCAGGCCCAGGATGTGCACGCACAATTGAGGAAATGGTTGAGGGAAAACGTTTCTGAGAGTGTAGCCAATTCTCTTAGAATTATTTATGGTGGATCCGTTACCGGTGGAAATTGCAAGGAACTTGCCCAATCTCCAGATATTGATGGATTTTTGGTTGGTGGAGCTTCCTTGAAGCCGGAGTTTGTGGAAATTATCAACGCTAGAGGTTAAATTATTGTGTTCTGCTGATACGAATCAGATAGTTCATAACTGTAATCGAGTGTGTAACACTTGCATCATGTGTAGACTTGCAATCATAAAACCAAATAGAACTGAGTAATGAAACAGGCTTTTAGTCACTATTGGCCATACTTTATTAAATACAATTGTGATGTAATACTTCTACTGTAAAACGATAAGTAAATGCAGATTTTAATTTCTTTTCCCGTCAAATAGTACATAAACTATTTTCCCCTAAATTTGAAACAATTTTCCCAAATAAAGTAAATGTTGAGCAGCACAACAGATTCCGTATCTTGAAATACGATCATTTGTAACATTACAAATCCATCCGCCTTCTAACATTTGGCATTGCTTTTGGTATTGAGCAAAGCCTTGTATTCTTTTATAGGCTTGTCGTTTTTAGGGAAACAGCAATCTGTAATAGCATAACCGGAGACCTTCTTCATATCTTCATATGGTAAAAAGCATGTGGTGTAGTTTATTCTCATAAACTTTTATCCTTGTAATTCAAGCACACTTTTACTTTCATACGTTTACAACCCTGGAGCATCAGCTGAAGTCATATAATATCCATATCCATACAATTACCATATTATCCAAAATCAAACAATTAAAGGGAAGAAAAAAGCAGGCAATATTTAGTGAAGCAATCGGTACAATAACTGCCACGAACCATTGATTCATTTGTGCTTTTGTCATACAGCAGAACAAAGTTCGTTATACAGCAGCAGCACCTGCTAGATGTATAGGTATAGTAGAACTAGACTAAATTATTCTAGATAAATATACTACATTCCATCTAATTATACATAACTCCTGATTGATCGCGTTATTATTTGCGATTCTGAAATCGCAAAAAGTGAACATTCTTACCAAGAAGTCCACATACAGGTAGGAAACGGTTAATTATTACCAAGTACACAAGTAAGCGGTGGATTGCATGTCAAAAGTGAGCTTTTCCAGGCTATTGATCCCCGTCTCTGGAAAATTTCTACACCATTCAAGCACCTGAACTCCAAGAATATACGTCGTATAAGTAAATGCCGAGGAAATGAAGTTGATTGCTATTATGCCGGATATTATGTACCATACCGTAGATTAACAATAAGAACCTATGTTATACGAACATATATACATTCTAATATTTCTAATACCATATCGTATTTCACTTACATTCATTATATACAGAGCAAAATTTGATGTCATGTTCGGCACACATCGTTGATAAATGTTGTAACATGTGAGCTCGAAAAACATGTTGGCTTGGGATGCCTTGGTCTCCGGTCTTGCATGCAAACACATATATATTATAAATCATAAGAATATGTGTATGACAGTCACAATTCAAACGTTGCTAGAAAGTGAAGACGTTTTAGTTTCTGAAACGCTACAGTCACGTCACATGCAGTAGAATGAGGTGCTTATGAAAAATACTATTTTAATTTATTCCACAATGTCCTCACTATTCCATGTCAGTATATAGGACAGGCTTATGTATGTTGATGACGTGATAAGCTCAAGAGAGAAAGTTGTAAGAGCTCTTTGTGTACTGCATTACATATATATGCAACCTAGTTCATACCTATAGTTGTGCTCTTCCCGAGGCTCCGAGAAACTAACCGAGCAGAGTGTATTAGCACACGCAGTCTTTCCTCAGAAGTTGGGAGAGAAACAACAACCGGTTCAGCTTTTGCCACGCATCGTTTTTTACGCTCAATTTTTTTCCAGCGAAAATCCCATCCTCCAGATTATATACTCCAACACGGCTATAATGCGTATCACTGAACAAGTTGTTTACTACATTATATAGGAAGCTCTCATTGATTGACCTTGAGATTGAGAGGTTTGCTGGTGTAAGTAAAAGTTAAGGAGCTCTTTCCTGGAGAACCTACTCAAATTACCATCGAAAATCATTGCTTGTTCATAAAAGCAGACAAAACTTTGTTGGCCATTACTCATAACATTGTTTGTGTTACAAGTAGAACATCTGAATTTAAGACGCTCACATTTGTTATCGTTACATATCCAATGCAGCTACCTACACTTGAAACAGAAGTCTGCTAGCAAGAAGGAGGTACTCCGTAAGTAAACCACCTAGATTCTTTCCATTCTTTTTACTTCAAGTAGATCTTGTATTGCTTATAGCTTACTTACACCATCCATCTATTTAGTAAGTATAGCTATTTTACGTGATTATGTCAGTTGTGTCCTAAGTCTGAAGTCTAGATATTGGGCTTATACATTAACTTAGGTTAGGCTTCTGTATCTTTTATAATAAAGCACATGATTTCAAATAACATAAAACGTGATGAGGCATTTATGTACAACGCAGCAATCTTTAAAAAAATTTAAACGTATCATATTAAGTAAAAAAACCATTGACTTTGAAATTCATTGAGTGGAATTTAATGTTACATCAATGAAAGTGTCAATCAATCCCACTCCAACGAGTATACAAGCAAAGTATAGGTATACTTATCATTGTGAATATGTAAATATCATGTCAATCATTCAGGTATGCAATGCACACGCATCAAGGATAAACTCCCGAATCATTCAACTCATCCCATATGATTTCCACCTCTCAATTAACCAGCTGCAGAAACTGCAGTTCATTTCCAAACACCTTGAAATTTTTGGTTATGAAAAGAAATTTTTGGTTAATGAGTCATGATTTAGTACAATTTACAATCTTAAAGGTACTAATAGCCTGATCATATATAAAGATAAGAGAAATCTATTGAGTTTCAGCTTAGAACAATGTCTGACTATCTTACGAAGCTACATAATGCAGTCCAAATGCAAGGTATATAAATCTAGACGTTCTAAAATACAGTGACTTGCTGAGCTTACAGCTATACAAGGATGCCCTATGATGAACATGAATTTAGTATTTATCCTCTTGTATCCAAAATACAGTTGTGCAACTTCATAAGACACCCAGTAGTCGGAAGACGGGAATATATTTTTGAGTAAGTACTTTGTATTGGAAGAACGAACCACATACCAAACCCAACAACGCTACCAAAACCCAAGTGCATTCACTTTTCCATCTTTCACTTTTGGTTGACGCGTAAGCAAATATATAATGCTAATATCCTCAAACCCCACATAATATCGTTGTGTCAGTAGTTTCATATTTCTAAAAGCTCAATGCGGCATACCTCTCGAATCACATTTATTTGTCATTTTGTATGTTTCCAATAAACCTTGCTTGCCCTTGCCTTCTGGAGCTCATAGATAACGCATAATATAATACTATACATTTTCCTTGTAATAATGTGAGCCTTATTATTATACGCTATCCATTGTGATGTAAGTAAGTGGCTTAGTCATGCACTTATGATTTATGTTAATAATTAATTTTTAATAACATTCAGTCAAGTATTCAAAGAACTTGACAATACTTACGGTTTATTACTCCTTGGAATTGGAAAAATAAGTGCCAAGTGATAATAGCCGGTCGGAGAGCTCATATAATGCAAAAGCGACGCAGGCACTTAAAATTTGCTTGTAAACCCATGCCTTTTACTAATAAATGTCGTCAAAAGTTTTATGTCTAATATAATATTATGGCATTCTTTGACTTTTTGTGACATTTGTGTAAGTGCAAGTTCAGTCCACATATTACACGCGTTTTTTTTGTGCTGTCACGATATCGGATAAGGACTTATCGGATTTTTAATGCCATAATATATTACTCGAGGTCTCTAACAATACATAAAATGCGCGCTCACTGGTACATTGCAATATTAAAACTCTAGGGAAGAGTCGATTTATCAGTTTATAAAAATGAAGGTACATACAGTGGGTTTGTAAGTCCGATTTCATTTTTAAAGATATTGGAATGAATTTAGGAGACTGACATACTCGCAAGCTCAAACGCATATTATGCACAGATTAAATGTATTGCTCACACTCTGCTTTCCGTACGAATAACAAAGCAACAACCTTTTTCAACAACTCAATCAAATGTACATTATACCTAACCACAAGTTAGTCAAGGAGTCTTGCAATCTTAATATATGTTTTACGCAAATCATGTTTTGTGTTACAGATCACGAAGGAAAAATCGTCGGGACCATTTCTGGAACTGACAAGCTGGCCTGTTTATACTTCCGATAGCTTTGGATTGCGCAATTAACCTTGACGTCGAAGCAGTCTGAAGTTCTGAACCTCTGAAGAAATTGTGAACAGCATTGTCATTGTCAAACTTCAACCATTAGAAGCTCAAATCTGCACCAGTTTTTCATCTTCATGCAGTTTTGCATACCTTGTTTTATCCTCTGGAAAATCTATAATATCATACTAACACGTCAGTCATATGTACCTAGTAGACATTCGTATGCATGAATGAACACATAAATACTAGATAAGGGATACACGTCTGGAGTTTTTGTATGCAAAAAAGAAAACAGCCTATCTCATGCTAAACAAATTCAATCAATTTTGTATGACCAATTCTTAACTTGAAACTTCATTTGATTTCATTTCTTTTTCTTTGTTTTCGCGTGTATATTAAGTATGGCTTTAGATCCTTTTGCTAAAAAATTCAAACTAATCATTTTGGCTTCTACAATTCGTTGGGATTTTATCTAACAACACAAAATCCTTTTATTGTTGCGCTCCGGCTACGAAAACGTGTATTCGATAGGAGCACAATTCATTTGACTATCCATTCTTGTCTTAGTGTCATCTACGTAGATGCTTCTTTTTACATGAGTACTACTGCTCCTTCATGTTGAAAAGATTGCCATACAACTATATACATTCACACACAATATATATATTGGTACGTTGCATTGCGTGCTGAGTACTCATCAGTACAATTACTAACCAAAACAACATACATGGACATTCTAAGCGTGTTGGGATAACCAGATTTCCTTGTATGAGTATCAAATATCAAATCAACTGCAGCACGCAACAAGTCTAGCGATTTATTTTGCTCCCTAGCACAGGGAAGCGAAGAAGGCTTGATTATTACACACAGTATTCTGCAGATCTATTTTTCTATCTTCGGTTTTTGCTAATTTAACTATCATTGTCAATATTTTATATTTAATGAGTTGTGTTTGTTACCCTTGTTTCCAAAACTGTAGTTCAAAAACGTTTTTTTGAAATGTATCTCATCACCTAGCCTATTCAAAGTTCTACACTTTTGACAACTCTCTGTATTTTGGTGGTTTCTTTTGTTTTAAGTGATAAAGTAGAAGTCAGGCTTTGCACGCTCCATCATTAGTGCAAATAATTCATGCGAAAGTATATATTTAGGAATCAAGTTTGTAGTTTGTGAAACCTAAGGATAGATTGTAAAGGTACTTGTTAGGTATATAAAGGTGCAGGTGTATGAAATAAAATAAGCATCACGATGACTATGAAAGGGAAACCTGAAGTCTATTCAGACAAAACTTCACCATCAGTTGAAGACAAAAACAAAAAGATTGGAGATGACCAGTCGGGAGATATCACAATGACGCAAGATCATGGTTATGAAACTCCAAAACACAGCATTTCTGTAGCGGGGTCGGAATGTGAACTCAAAAGCAGTAATGGAAGCTCATCAGAATCGGATCCAAATACTTTTGAAGGACTTTTGAATATTGTTGGGGAAGCTGGTCCGTGGCAACTTCAGGTAATATTTCAATCTCAGTCTTTGTTCATAACAATTTTAAGTATTAACAATATCGTGTGCACATTTCCCCATGTTTTTATGAATCATGCATGCTGGCGTATCATGCTGGATTGTCCAATTACTTCTAAATTAAAATTATAATGAAGCATAATATAACGTACTTCGTGTGATGTAACGTACATAGGTATACTCTAGGTAGCTATTCAGTGGTTTTATTCATCATTCTACATTACCACACTACGCTGCGCTAGGAATGGAAATAAACATGTCCACATACAATGGTAATTTGTAGGATTCTAACTTGCAATTAAAGAGAAGGGCTGTGTAAATTTCAGATAGTCGATCAGCACATTTCAAATATTTGTCGGATTGCATTAATGCTTCCTGTAGGAGATTGTTACAGTAAGCGATAGTTTTTGTAACAAAGCACATGTACAATGTAAATACAACCAGAACATATGAAGTCGCATTAATACATACGGTGCTGTTGAAGTGGCAGGATTTGGTATGCTGTGGTGTATAATGCTTCACTTTAAAGTGTGTCACGCTATACTACATAAGGCCTAGTGGAAGTAGAACGAGCGCACGCATATTATGTCTCTGTCACATTTAGAATATGCTCATGAATGACACTGCCTTGCATCCAACTTTTCAATTGCAATACAATACCTGTCGATGAAGTATACACTCACAGAGATCAGATCAGAAATAACGATCATTAAACAGCATCTCTGCATAATAGTTATTATACCGTTTCATACTGTTTTTCTAAGTAGTATCATACTGTTTCATACCTTCATTTGTCATTATACATATTTTTCTAAAAAATCATAAAAACTTATGCCACGATGTGACCCTCCAACGTGAGATATTTTGCCATATAACGCAAGTAATACTACTTAAAAACACTCGTATACATTTGATTACGTAAGACAGGTACTTTAGCATGACTTATTTCAATGCCTGTCCACCATGCCTCTGCCAAAGTAGAAACGGCAGCCGGTAGTCAACACTATTTAATGCTTATGCATTTTTAATTATTGGGTGTCGCCAACTCTGCAACTAGCATTTAATCAAGTAAAATATGATGGGACTACGGCTTGAAGCTAAGTACACCTATGCTGTGAGCCGATAGATTAGTACTTAGCTTAAAAGCTCTAATTGACAATTCATGTAAGATAACCATTATTGGAATAAATTTCCTTCTCCAGTTTTGTCCACCATATTTATGTATCATCATTTTATGAATTTGCGTCATCACGCTCATGTGCTAAATTTTATGTGCTAGAATTGTAAATGTAATTGAAGATGATTTTTTTTGCAATATGCATATACTATTACATATCTATCCATTATCTATCATGCAAGCGGTTTGTGCTTTGTGGAATTATACCTGATAAGCGGTCCATGAAAAGATTAACGTCTTCGTTATTATAGCTCCTACACTCAAATTAATTTATTGTTTACATTCTTTGAAATTGACATTATACTTTTCCTGCTAATTTTAGATCTTTCTGTTGACATCATTTGTTGGCTTCTGTACGGCGTAAGTCTGAAAAATTTCACACAATTTCATGTTATCTCATAAAACAAAATCCCATGCAAAAATACATATAACTAATTTTTCCAAAACAGGCTTCACAATTTAATTTACGCTTTCATTGGCGCGATCCCTGACCACTGGTGCACCCTACCAACTGTTGGAAACTATTCAGAAAATGACCTAAAAAATTTACTCATCCCAAGGTGACTCTCTCAAAATTAATTAGCAGTTTGCTGCCAGAAGGTTTTGCTGATTTTTTATTCTTTATTTATCGTTTTCGTGGTTATCTCATTGAAGGAAGTCCAATGGAGATTTTGAGTCATGCAAAACTCATCCCTTCTCCTGGAATGGAACTGATGAAGCATTTGTTGTGGATGGAAATGTGACAGAGTCTTGTGACGTAGTTGATTTTGACTACTCAACTTTTGATAGCACAATTGTGACTGATGTAAGACTTTGAGTTCACTATCATCCGCCATTAACATGAGTCCCTCTAAATAATGTGTTTTATTACAGTGGCAACTAGTATGCGGGGATACGTTTTGGGCGTCTGCAGTTCAGGTGCGCAAAATAACTAACTCCAAAACTATTAGAACCGCTTTTTTCCAACAATTTAATGAATTTAATGTAAGAACAATGAATACAGGCTATGTACATGTTTGGAATTCTGTGCGGTTCCCCAATTTTTGGAGCCGTTTCTGACAAACTGGGAAGAAGGAAAGCAATCCTCATGTCAACAATAATTTTCGTTATAGCTGGTCCTCTGGGTGCGTTTATAATTAAGGATTTAAATGTTTAGTCCTCATAGTGGTAAACCTCTTAATTAAATTGGATGTATTATTATCTTTACCAGTTGCTCTGTCACCGAACTTCACCTTTGTGATGATTACCCGGTTTCTACTTGCATTTGGTTCACCTGGGATATATGGCACTTCCTTCGTTCTTGGTAATTACAAATTACAAAAAAACCATGTAATCCATCATATCCCCGCATTGCGAAAAGCTTTACTCGGGTTTCCGTTTATTCTGGGAGTTATTTACTCATTGTATGTTCTGTTACATAGTTATTGAAGTTCTCGGTCCGTCTTGGAGGGGTTTAGCTGGAAATCTGTTCTGCCTGCCCTTTGCAGTTGGTTACATGGTTCTCCCTGGAGTTGCATACTTTACTCCGTGACTGGAAAATGTTGCAACTTGTTTTGTCAGCCCCGTCAGTTTTACTTTTTGCTACTTGGTATTTCTTGCCGGAAAGTCCTAGATGGTTGTTGCGAAAGGGACGCGTAGCAGAGGCAGAAGCTATTTTACGCCAAGCTGCTGCACGCAATGGTCGCAAGAAGGAACTGCCCGTTGATTTCTCAGAAATGGTTGCACGGATTGCCGACAGTGTAAGAATTTATTATACATTTTATTTGCGGCATTGCATTGGAAGGCAAATTAATGCTACTTAAGCTAATCGTTTTTTATTGTTGACAGGAAAAGGAAAACATCATTGATGAGACATGGAAAACGAAAATTTCAAGTGTCTTGAGTGGCTACACAAATCTATTTGGAACGCCAAAGATGCGTACCCGAACACTTGTTGTATATGTTTGTTGGGCGTCCATAAGCTTAACTTACTACGGAATCGCATTGAACTCCCCGAACCTTTCTGCTGATCGATACTTGTAAGGACAACGCAAATTACAGCTAGCATTTAACTAATCAAGCATGGAACTTTCATTGCATTCATATCTCTTAGGTACACATTTATTGGAGGTGTTTTGGAAGTTCCATCCTATTTTATGGTGCCTCCATTGATCAAATATTTTGGACGGAAGCCTGTTTTCTCTGGATTCTTGTTGATCTGCAGTGGAGCTCTGTTTCTCTCACTTTTATTTGAAGAAGGCAAGCCAAACGTTTTAGTTCTCTCTAACTTTTAACTTACGTATGCCATTTTATATCATGTCGTATATTTTCACTAGGTTCCGCAATAATTATTACATTGTCGTTGTTTGGTAAATTTGTAATTGGAGGAGCATACGCTCTGATTTACCTGTACGCAACTGAGCTGATGCCAACACTTTTACGGACTTACGGTTTGGGAACATCTTCAATGGTTGGACGTGTGGGGTCTATCATCACCCCATTTATTGTTGACATATTGGTAACCTTTAGTTATTTTTTTATACTTTAGTAGTGTTACTTCTACATTGCATATCTAACAGTATATGTGTAATTTATGATCGATAAATTTTACAGGGTAAGGACAATCGCACCTACCCATCAATTGTATTCGGATCTGTGGCACTTGTTGCTGGTTGTCTCTCTCTTTTATTACCTGAAACAAGAAACCGCCGACTTCCAGAGTCAGTCGAAGATGTAGAACTTGGAAGAGTCTAATTTTATGTCATGTAGAATATAATAGCATTTAGGATGCTTTATGATACGCTTAAGCTAAGTATAAATTACAAATTGTGATTGTATAGTTGGAGACTACTGTGAGACTAGTGTAGTTAAGTAACTAGACAGTGGACGAATTTGGGGACACTAAAATGTACAAATTGGGATTCGATTTAATGACAATCTAGTATTATTTGTAGATATCTGTATGCAAGTGTTTTGGTGTTTGTTCAAATGCACTCGTTGAAATTATATGAAATTGAAAGGTTGGTTATATGATGCAAGTTACTTATGAGGAGTGAAATATTCAACAAAGATTCCAAATATTACTTACCTGGTGAATTCTAGGTAAAAGACAAAGGTATGAGTGGGCTGGATACAGCACACTGAATGTAACAAAGCCTTAGTCTAAAAGGGACGTGTTTAAAGACTGCTTATTATGAATTATTGGTCAGAATGAGATATTGAATGATTGTTCTGTAGATGAAACGGAAAGGAGATAGGTATATAATGTAGAACTTGTGTAGGGCTTTGAAATGTTCGTGAAAATCGTACAGTTATCCATCCTATGTCTATGAAAGTGCTGAGTAAATTGCTTCATTTAAAAACATCTTTGTTTTCCCTTGTTCTGTCTTTAGTTTCGTTTCCGTATGATTTCTCTGGTTCCTACCCAAGTATTCATCCATTTCTATTGTATTGATACTGATTGTTGACCTTGATCATGCATGGAACAAGTTTTATTGGTAAATTTTCTTTTGCAACCCAGTTTAAACTTTTAACCCTACTACTTGCTACACTTCCTAGCTGAATGTTTGTACTTACTTTTTGTGAAAAATGGCGTTTAAATCATCTCATTAACAGCCTTCCAAGTAATTTTAACTTTGAAACTATTCTATGTTCATTTCAAAACGGGTTTGGAAAGATGTAGGTATCTAGATGAAGTTTGCTTAGAAAACTTGTGCAAAACGTCTTGTTTGTATGTTGGGACCAAGAAACTTAAAGAGTGTACATTCAAATCAAATTCAAATATACTTCCAGCTTCAAAATATAATTTTCAAAGAGAAATCTCATGAGAATTTGGTTTTGTGCCAACTGCAACCATATCGTAAGCAGTACTATGACTGTCAACTGTACAAAAGCACATGACAGCTTGAACAACGATCTGAGTTTTCTTATGAAAACTTACCTGCTTATAAAACATCAAATAAATAATGGATTAACTGAATAATACGTTCTCGTGAACATTGTGAAGACAAACGCATATATATTAGAATGTAGAATGTTGTATATATTACTTAATTAATACTGACCACGTTCAACGTTGGAGAACACCATATATACCAACAGCTTAAATTCTTGCAGCTGCGAGTACAATAATTACTTTCCAATGACACATTGATCAAGTGTAAGATTATATATCTAGTTTACGAAATAATATAGACATTCCACAGTAAACAGTAAATAAATGTGAAGTCAAACTTCTTTAGCTTCAATTACAAAAAAATGAGTTATGCAGGACGCTGCCTTACAAAAGGCAAAAGGTAAAAGAAGCTATGCATGCATATTTAAGTAAAAATATAATTATGAATAAGAAGCACGGGAAACGCTAAGTGTTTTCTAATAATTTGACTGCATAGAAAATAAATAATAATTAATCATAGTGTTGAATGTGTTATGTAAATACCACAGATTACAGAAACATAACAAACCTATTACAAGATCTTGAAGATAGGTTTGTTATTCCTTTATCTATGTGTAAATACTAGTAATAAACAATGCTACTAGTATATAACATGAGTTGTGTATTGTGTAGAGTAATTTAACTTAGACTAAAATATACTAACATGTCAAGTAGTCAAGCGTACTCGGACTACATCAACTTATAAGGATAGAGTGCAATAAATTACAACGAAGCAGTTTATCGGTTATAAAGAAATCATGATACCTTTCTGCAATTTTTTAAAAATCCTGGGTAATAACACTAAAAATTTCATACTAAGCTCTATCGTTGACAGTTACAAAGTAGAGCCAGAAATAATCAGTTTAACACTAGAAGGGTTCGAGCTGTCGTAAAACTTTCTAATTTAATTGAAGTTTATAATCTTCATTATCGGTACCGCAAAACTCAAGTTTGTTTGTAGAAGGATTGGCTACGATGCCCCAACAGAATTTGAGCTAATATTGAGATGAAGGTTCCTCTCCCAAAACTCCATTACGTCATATTTGCAAGTAGGAGATACAATTTTAGATATCGATACGATACGCTTATCGATAGAGATATGCTTTTAGAATCTTCGATTCATCTTGTCGCTGTCGGTTTGACCGATTCGACAACTCAAGTCCTTCATGTGCAATGGTAAGCATGTGAGTATGATAATCACTAAGGATATTGAATGCTTCATTTCAATAGCTTCAACTTCGTCTTTTGCATGGCATCATCATTTTCTGACGTTGTTGCTGTGCTTCGAGTCTAATAATTGTGCCTTTTTACAAAGGTAGTAGGTAGGTGACCTATAACAAAGGACAAATTGCCATTTTGACTTGCGTGCCTCCAATAGGTTCTAAAGTTTCAAGGTGCTTAGAAAATCCGTAAATGGTTTATAGATGTAAAGTTCTAAGAATTTATGAGATCACAGCCGCATTTACACATATGAAAGTTTTCTACCTGCTAGAGTAATTTGAAAAGAAAATTTAGCCTAAAAAATACCCTTAGCTCTATTGGGATTAAGATTCCCCCACCTGGCATTTGGAATTAATGCTCAGAAATGCAAAATGCTTTGGTCAATATTTCTGCTCGTTATTAGTACATCTTCAGTATCCGGTCTGAAGGAGAAATACTCTTCAATAGTTTCAACATCTTTTTCCAACATTATTATAAATACAGCCCAGCTAGCTAATAAATCGGGTACAAAAAATCCTTTCTTCATTTATTCCTCTTCCCACTTAATTATATTTTATTTCTTACCAAATTATACAACGCAAAACTTTTATGATTTAACCAGTGGTACATCGACCCAAGCGTGACTTACCTCCACAAACGTATGCTGGCTACCAGATGGGTTGCGGAGAAACATGGGCTTGTACATCTGAAGCGACATGGGCAAATAGTGGATGCCCATTCATTTTAAAATGGAGTTTTATTCCTTCGACCGAGTACATGCGTTTTCAACTGATCGGACTAAGATTTAATGGACCTCCCGGTTCATGTCAACCTCGAAGTGATGGCGCATTGTTGGGTTACATTGGAATAGGGTTTTCAGCACACGATTCCATGGGGGTACATTAAACACTTTATGTGTATGTGCATAAACACATGCAAGAATCTTGTGTATTTCTAATCTAATTTCTTTAGGACAATATTGCGGTTATTGAGTGTTCGGTTACGGAGGGGACTGGAGGAACATTAGTTAAGAATGTGACTTTTGGAAGGGACGGAAAAAACTCAAACGAATACTATTATTGGGATAAGGTGTGTTATCCAAATTAAATGTATAATAGTAGCCAAGTACATATGGAATACTAATCTTTGACAATCGCTGAATTATCTCAATACATGACTCGAATCATTGACAATGGACAATGTAGGCTTTCAATTGCGTAGGAAATCCGGATTCTAGAAAAATTAAAGACTGTACGGTAGAAAATATAAATAACGGTGACATGGATTGTTCCTTTTCTCTAAAGCGGAGAATAATTTATAAGCAAAGCCTTGTCAACTTCGAAGATTCTGACTACTTCGTGCATATATTCAGTGGTTGTGCTAGTAGCGAAATAACTGGTAGATAGCGAATACTAATCTACAACAATGAATCTATACTTTATCGTAAAGTGTTGTGGGAGATTTAAGATTAAATTATAAAATGAAAACCAACGGTCATCGTTGCGATATGTTTTATAGATGGCATTAGCCATGCCGGACAACTATATGTTTCCGCTGATCCTATACATTTTCACAATAAGCGTCAGGTAGCCTTGACATTTGATGACAAAACTATAAAACTAAGACAAAAGCCAGTATATTCTGGACATAAGAAAGTAAAATGGATTAATGTTCAATTAACAGGGGTTGTATGCAATACTCCGTTCTACTTGGACTGTAGTGCATGGCTCAATGATGACTTTGGCATGGTGCATATTTATTCCCAACGGAGTGTTTTTTGCAAGATATTTTAAGGAATCTTATGTTGAAGTATCCATATTTAGATACAGACCATGGTTTGCAGTAAGTAAAAAAATTATTAAGTGTGTTTACCGTTTGGAGCCGACACGTTTCTTCTATTATGTTGTTCTGAAAATGAACTCAGCAACCGGAAATCTAGTATTGAAATTCGCAATGCGAAACTCTACTTTGTACCTTAGGTTCACACGCTTTCGACAATTGTAGCATTCATTTTAAGTATTGCAGCAACAATAGCAATGATGGAAGGACGATCTGAAATCAAATTTGAGTGGCCAAAAAGCCCACCCACTAGATTTCATTATCAATTTGGGTTTATTGCGTTATTTTTATTGGCAGGCCTAGTGTTCACCGGGTGGATGCGATTTGTTGGACGAAAGGCTAGGAGGATATTCGCATTTATTCATTTTCTAAGTGGAACACTATGCTACATATTCTCCAGTACGTTCTCCGTCCAATTAGTAACAGGAGTGGATAATGGTTCCTTAAGTTTACAACTTACTGCATAGAAATCCGCTTCTTAAATGTTCGTTACTTTCATTGTTCCATTTTTAGTGATGACTTTAGGACGTTCCCAGTACCTAGGAATGCCTTGTAGAGTAACAACTTATACTGTTGTGCTAGTACTGTGGTCCATAGTCTGCCATTGTGCGATGATGGTAACGTATTTGAACTTTGACTACGATACGATAAATTAACTACCTGCTAGCAATCCAAACTACTATGCTTGACGACAAAAGTTTTGCTCTTTCAGGTCCATTTCTACTTTTTAGATAAAAGGTTAGGACTTTACTTTCAAAGAGCACTGTACCCAGTTCCATTGACGCCAGTAACATACGATGAGCTACCAGTAAGTCTACATAAAACGCTGGGAATGACACAAATACCTAATGATGTATTATAGAATAGTGTAAAGTAAATCTGATTTACTAACGATTGTCTTAGGGGAGTAGGATCCGGCTTATCATTATTGGCGTACATTTTTTAGGAACAAGTTTGATGACGTTGCTAATACTAATGGATTATTCTTTGAGTGAAGGTTGCACCTGTGAAGGAGACATATGCAGATAATGATGAAACCCTCCATATTCGGATACAACCCTTGATTATATTTGAAGCTGCAAATAACTTTTAAATCCCTTTATCATATCAAATCAAAAATACTCTCAACTCATGCGTTCAGTACTTTGGTGTTCGTGTTAGTTGTGCTACCTTGGACCAAAAGCCGACTCAAACGGATTTATTAGCCAAGCATAATAATGATGAATGAGCCTTTCCGTCTCAAGTAAAACAAAAAACTCTCATCAGATTATTCTGGATGACCAATAATTTTAAATCATATTTGTAACAGTTGCAATTTTGGATGTAAAAAAGTTAATAGTTTCCACTAAATTTATTTAAATGGTACCTGAGTGGAGAGTTGCTACTGCTCATACGTATGATTTTAATTATATGGGACACAATGTTTAAGGCTCTTAGGTAATAATAAAAAGCCACATAAGTGGACTGAAAGACGTAGCTGAATAGATCATATTAGTCATATGAACGAATCATCTTGATCATATGACTGAATTATATCGATAAAATTGATCATTGACTGAATTATAGTGATCATAT